>PVIU01029657.1:0-17237 GCA_004026605.1 Ondatra zibethicus
ATTTGAGACTGCTAATTATGTAAAGAACCTGAGACTACATAGGCCAGAGACGCTATAGAAAATATACTACAATTATTCTGCTAACAAAATGACTCTAAATAATATATTACTATACCCATAGGTTAGTGAGTCACTCAACTCTTATCAATGAAAATTCTTGCAGAAGAGGGTAGTTAACACAGAGACCAACAACTGGACAACATGGACAGGGTAAGAGACTTCAGACCACTTGTCCTTAAAAGAGATGACTATATTACAGCTCCCCCTTCAAGACTCAGAAATGTATATGGAAGTGGAGATAGAAAGATTCTAGGAGTCAAATGTGTTGAATGACTTTAAGGAAACAGCATGGATGTTGGGCAAATGAACTGTCAGAGACTATAATTGAGTGCACAATAACCACCAAGTTCAAACCAGAAAATAGCCTCTCATAATGAAGGGGAAATGGGCATAATTTCCTACACCCAAGTAACTATTTGCATGTTGGGACAGAGAAAATCAGTTTCACTGATTGTAACTGGGTATATTACTCCAGAGAAGGCTACATGCTCAAGAAATACTTGTTCAACACAAAACAGAATCCATTTTTTTTTTGCTGTTTGTTTGATGTTTATTAAAACGTTTATTTGTCTGGCTTTTGTTTGTTGTTTTCTAAAGAGAGTGTAAGAATATAAATTTGGAAGAGTAGGGCTGGGATGTGGAGAGGAGTTGAATTTACGAGAAAGAATGTGATTAAAATATATTGTATGAAAAGTTTAAAACATAAATTAAGAGAAGAAAGCATTAAAATAGATCTGTCATATTACCAGCTATACCTGTCACGGTCACAATATAAAGGGCCCTGTCTTACTTCCTTTTCCATTTATATGGAAACACCATGACCAAAGCAACTTCTTGAAGGAAGAGTTTATTAAGATTTTTAGTTACAGAGAAATAAGCATCCATGATGACAGAGCAGAAGCATGGTGACAGGAACTAGGAACTTACATCCTTGTTGTAAACACAAACAGACAGCACCGGGAGTGCTGTGAGGCTTTGAACCCTCAGAGCCCGTCACTGTCACCTACTTCTACCAGGATGTGTATAGCTCCTAAACCTACCACCAACTGGAGACCAAATATTCAATCATTGGAGCATATGGAAGATATTCTTATTTGAATGCCCACAGACAATATTCTACTGCAAGATATTTGTATATTCATGTTTTTGCTGTTCTATTTACAATAGCTAGAGAAAGGAATAAGTCATAGATCAACAAGTGAATAGATAATAAACACAAATAAATTATATTCAGCACAAAACAATTAGTTATGATGTTTAAAATTTTAATAATTAGCATTAGTTTTGTTAAAAAAAAAAAGGCTTGAATGGAGATGGCGTCATCTGTTAGGGTCAGGTATCTTCTTCCTCATGTTAGCTCCAGAGATTGAATCAGGTCCTCAAGATTGATAGTAAGTGCCGTTATTCGTTGAGCAAACTCATTTGTCCAGTTTATTTCTAATCCTTTGATTATTTATGGTTAATATTGAGAATACATTTACCTTGAAGAAAGAAGTACTTGCAATAAGTAATTATCCATTATTGGATCCAAGTAGCTTAATGAGACCAAAACAATTCCACTTTCTCCATATATCTGAGTTTCAGAGTTCTTTGGCCACACTGACCAAAACAAATAATTCTCTGGAGAAAAATTCTGTATCCATGAGCTCCTTCAAAGCTGTCATGCTTTTGCAGTGTCCCTTGGTCAGAGCCTCACAAGGTGTATATAATTAGCTTCTTATGTTCCTAATGGAAGATTCTATGTGGTACTTTATCTGAGAGGACACAGGGAAACCTGGCTCTGACAAGATCTTGTTATCATTCAGGCAAAATGGATAGATGGAAATAAACTTATCAGTGTATAAGTTCATTATTCCTAGATGTTAGTTTCTATTATCAAAAATGATAAAATGATATAATCTCCTACTGAATGACAAATAAAAAAATAGCTTGTCAGCAGATACAAATAAAATGGCAGGAGTTGTGACCTTTTCTTTCATTTTTCAATAAAAAGGATGTAAACTTACCATTGTAACACAGTAGCAATTTTATTAGTGAGTTTGCAAGATGAAAGTGCCTCATGTATTCCTGAGTAGAAAATAGTGCTTAACACGGAGAATACAAGACCAGTGCTGAAAGCATACTATCCCATGTAATGCTATTTTTTTCAGGATGATGGGAGCAATTTCAGAACACAGTGATTCCTGAGGTGCCAGGAGTTAGATTTATTTCTTGCTTCATTCTAAAGAATGTAAATAGTACTGATAATTTTGTTTCTAAACTATAAATATAGTGGAGAAGGTTTAAAAATTTTGTCAAGCAGATATAGTAGAATGTGAGAAAGAGAATCATTAATGCAAAGACATTGCAAAAGCTATTTAGACAAGTGTAATCATAGTAGTTTTGACTTTCTGTTTATTATCCTTTATTTACTCTCCATCCCCTATTCAGTTTCAATAATATCATTTTTCTTCAGTTTTCTCTGTTGCTTCAGAACTCTGCCTAGATTATCTCAAAACCTATACAGCTACATATAGAGTTTTTAATCGATAATTAACTTCTTTTTCCATTCTACAGTAAAATATAATGACATCTTGAAATTTGCAGGCAAATGGATGGATCTAGAAAAACCATACTGAATTAGGTAACCCAGAGCCAGAAAGACAAGTATAATACACACTCAGTCATAGTGACTTTTAGACATAAAGCAAAGAAAATCAGCCTACGGTCTACAACATCATAGAAGCTAGACAATAAAGAGAATCCTACGAGAGCTATACATGGCTCTACATAGATAGGAAAAAAGACAAGATCTCCTGAGTTAATTGGGAACATGGGAGTCACAGAAGAAGATAGAAAGGGAAAGGGGAAGAATTAAGGGGATTGAGGAAATGTATAGCTCAGTAAAATCAATAAAAAGAACATCTTTTAGAAAATATGTGCTTCTTCCAATTTTAAAGGTTTTCTGATTCTTTTTTAGATGGGAAGACAGGAAAACAGATATAAGATTAATTCTCATAGGCTGGTCTCTAATTGAGGAGGGTAATGAATTATATTTTTGATGAGTAGTAAATACAGATCAACTGTTTTTTGAGAGCAAGTGAACTAAGTATACATACATCTATATGCCAGATTATAAATATGGACATTAAAATATTATTAAATAAGTGAGTTACTATATTTTCAACCTGTAATTTTGGTGCTTTCTTCTAACTCACATTCAGTTTTTAAATTGGTTTATCTGGTATGTTGGGCCCTATTATGGACAAGTGATAGTAACAAAATGATAATGTTTATTAAAGATTCACATTTGTATACTTACTTATTGAGTATATGGTTAGCATATTCATTTTAGCCTGACAGTTAAATATAAATCAATATTTTTGTTTGTTCAATAAATAAGAAATACCAATTCTCAGATATTTAAACAATTAGCCTGGTATTAAACTACTAGTAGCTAAAGTATGGTGTTAATCTTGGTTTTTGAACCAAAACCACTATTTTATCTAGTATCTATGTTAATTTTTTAAATAGAACAAAATGCTACAGTATAATGCGACAACCCATTTTACAGAGATATGAACATATAGTTACTATTTCATGATGTCATCTTTAGAGGATTCAGGTCGATTGGAATTACTTCAGGGCACTGATTCTTATTATTCCCAGTACTTCAAGGACTGATAGTCTCCAAGAATGTCAATTTGGATTTTTATCTTGTCACAATGTCAATTGCTAGAAAAATTTCTTGACCTAATTTGTGTACACAGCAAGATGAAAACTCATAACTGATTGTTTCAAAGAATAAAATTATGTATCAGTCTAACTTTGTTTGGGGAATTATTCTCGAGTCCAATTAGCTCAATTAAAGTATAGTACATTAATGCTAATGTTGTAAGCAAGACTTCATGGTAAGGGGACACATTTCATAATCTTGATGTTAAATATTTTTCAGAAAAGTTAGAAGTAAAGAACTATATATCAGAATAAGGTCTGTAGCCTTTGCTATAGATATCAATCTGGATAGTTAAAACAACGATGAGTAATTTTTTATTTTGTAATTGAACTAATAGCATATTAGTCTTAAAATGAAAGTATAAAGATGTTGGGGATGAATTGTCTTTAGTATTGGCTAATCTACCATCTTATGAGGAACATCTCTAACTCACTCTGGTTTGAAAGTTGAGGGATATTGAATTCATAAATATCTCAACATGACTGCATAACTGGCAGCAGCTTTTCTGCATGACTACAAATTCAAATTATATGAGTATAATAGAAAGCATTTCTTCCTCTAGTTTATTAAGACACAATTAACAAATAGATTCTGTATATATTTTAGTGTACAGTGAGATGTTTTATATATGTGACTATATAAAATATAAAAATATAAAAACGTAAAATACATGTGCATGTTTTAAGCTAACTAGCATAGTTGCCACCCATACTGATTTAGAAAATGATGGTGAAGTTACTAATTTTCATGTATGCTCTACTGTTAGTAACAGTCACATCACTGTGCCATGCATTTCCAGAAAGTACCCATCCTGTCTAATTATACATTTTCCCTTTTAATAAATATTTTCAATTTCACTTTTCTATCCCATCCCATGTACTCATGATACTTTATTATACTTTCTGCTTTTATCAGTGTAGAATCTCTAGTATCTATGTTGACTGAGATATTTCAGCATTTGACTTTTGGGACCTAATGACTGTGGGACCTGGTGGGAGGACAGAAACCAAGCAGGCCCTCACACTACAGAATGGCGCCCACGTGGATAACTGCATCCACAGAAAGCCTGAGAAAGCTTGAGAAAGAATAGAGTAGCATGTTTTCTTGGTAGCAGCAATTTCTGGGGTCTGCTCTGCTTGCTAGATGCAAGCAAGCGCTCTCATCTAAGAGAGGCTTCCTGACTCAGCTTTAGCTGTAAAGCTTTGCAGCTCTTTTAAGAGGTCCTGCCACGAAACACTTAAATAGTGTTGATAAAAAGCTGACCTCATGCTTTTCGGTTTTCAGCCATAGCAAGAAAAAAGCTGAGCCGTTTTAAAATGCTGGCTTTCTGGGCCGTCCTGCCAGGGCAAACTCTGACTCTTTCAAGCAGGTGGTCCGGCCAGGGAACATTTGAATGTGGTCTGTGAGCAGAATGCTGCAGCTTGCTTGCTGGCAGGGACCTTGAAACGCCATAGAGTTGTGGCGATAAACACGGCTACAGCCAGTACCTTCGCCATGAAGCTGAAATTGCAGAAAGCTAAGGAATGGGCTGTCAAAAGCTTTTATCCTACCCATATAGCTTGGTAAATTAAAGACTCATGTAGTCAGAAAAAGAGGGATTCAAAGACGAAGAAAACCTCTAAATAGTTTACTGTGTGTTAAAAATATATGCAGGCTAAAGATTAAAGTTCTTAAAAAAGAAAGAGAGTAGTTGGGTGTGGTGGTACACACCTTTAATCCCAACACTTGGAGGCAGAGGTAGATTGACCTCTGTGACTTCAAGGTGTCATAGAGCACACCTTTAATCCCAGCACTGGGGAGGCAGAGACAGGCGGATCTCTGTGAGTTCAAGGATAGCCTGGTCTACAGAGTGAGTTCCAGGACAAAGATACACAGAGAACCTGTCTCAAAAAGCCAAAAGTTAAAAGTAAAAATAAAAGAAATAGAGTTTAAAATAAAGCTGGGTAAAGATGGAAAACACACAGAGAATCTTGATACTGTATGTTATTATGCTTTCTTTGAATTGTTTGAATGCTGAGGAAGGACCAACAGTTGCTAAAAGATATATGCTTATAAATCCTGCTGAATTAATCCAAGATAGGTATTTTGAAAATACCTTGACTTCAAAATTGAAGTCAAAAGGTATATTACTTTGGAGAAGAGATTTTGCTTTTGTTTCTACAGGAAATGAGATACTGTGGATTCATTCTGAGTTAAGAAAACTCAGATTTGATCAAGGAAGACCACCTGAGAAATCTCTGGTAGGAACAGATGGCCCGGATGTCTGAATTCTACATCTAGAACAGATTCAAGAATCTGCCTGAGATGATCAAGACTCACAGGATACTCCAGTCAGGACTTGATCATAACTCTAAATTTTCTTTGGGTCCCCATAAGATTATCAGTGCCCCCAACCAGCTGGAAATAGCCTGGAATACTACCCCCACATTCCCAAAAAATGGACTATGGATATTTTTCTTTGTTTAAAAAAAAAAAGAGGGGGAAGTGGTGCGAGAGAATTGTCCATATTCTGTCAATCATGATTTAAATAAATGCTGATTGCCCATTAGCCAGGATAGGTGGGACAACCAGACAGGAAGTAGAGGCGGAGCAAGGAGAATAGGAGAATTCTGGAAAGCTGGAAGCTCTCTCAGCACTCCTGGCCTGGACCACCGAAGAAGCAGGATGTGACCTGATCTTCTGAGAAAGGTACTGAGCCATGTGGCTAACATAGATAAGGATAATGGGTTAATATAAGCTACAGGAACTAATAAGAAGCCTGAGCTAATGGGCCAATCAGTTTGTAACTTATAGAGACTCTGTGTGATTTTTCTTTGGGACCTAATGACTGTGGGACCTGGTGGGAGGACAGAAACCAAGCAGGCCCTCACACTACAGACTTTCCATGTTTCTTTAATTCAGTTAGCACAATGACTTCTAGTCTTATTCATGGTAGAAGAAAAATAGCATTCCTTTTCTTTGAAGGGGGTCAAAGAATAGTCCATGTGTGTCGGAGTGTCTCTGTGTGTATGCATGTGTGTTATCCACTACTCTATTATCTAACACATCTTATTTATACATATTAATCTTTATTTGTAAATGTTACTTCTTCTGGATATAGATTCTTCAAATTAGAATTGCAAATAATATAGCATTTCTAGATTTAAATTTTAAAAATTAATTTTATTATTATTATTACTTTGTGTATGTGATTTTATATATATGAGTAGGATAAATGTATACTTGGTGTGTGTGTGTGTGTGCATGTATGTGTACACACAGTAACACAGACCTGTGTCCATTGGAGGTCAGAACACAATGTTCTGGGTCCTGTTCTCTCAGTGTGCACTTTATTCCTTTGAATGGGTCTCATGCTGAGCCTGGATCTAGTATGGCAGTCCCCAAGCTCAAGTGATCATTTATTTCCACTTTTCACCACAGTGTAGAGACGTACACAGTCACAATTAGCTTCTTGTTTGGATGCTGGGATCTGAGCACAGGTCCTCATGATTGCACAGTGAATGCCCTTACTAATAAAGCTGTCTCTCTAACCTGATATTTCTAGTTTTTAGTCTTTTCCATTGCTCTTCAACCTTTATTTCTCTGACTAAAACCTCTACAACCTCTTTAACATTTGTGGCATTGAGAAGCAAATATAGGGCCTCTCTCATCTGTAGTTTGTTTCACAGGGCTACAAATCGAGTCTAATCTCTTAATTTTTTGATGTGCCTCCATGACTTTTTTGTCTTCCCGAATAAGTATACTAATATATATTCTCATCAAGTCTTTTAAAATCCACAAAAAGTTATTATCTTAAAAATTTAAACTTTTTGAAATAAAAATACAATTACCTCATTTCCTTTTCCTTTCCTCCCCCAACACTTCTCACGCACCTTCTCTTGTTATCTTTGGAAACTGTGAGGTGATATTTTCTATGGTTTGAAGTTAAGATCACCTGATGACTAGTGATGCTCAGCGCTTGTGTATATATATATGTATATATATATATATACACACACATATATATATGTATATGTATATATACATGCCAGACTTTACCTTAATACAATGATAATTCATCATTTCTCTGTTTCTTCTTTCAGGTAGCACTGTCAAAAAGGTCAATGGAAGGAGTGAATCAGTCTGTGGTGTCAGAGTTTGTGTTCCTGGGACTCACCAACTCCTGGAGTGTTCAACCATTGCTCTCTATGTTCTCCTCCATGTTTTATGTAGCAAGCATGACAGGAAACTCCCTCATCGTGTACACTGTGGCATCTGACCCTCACTTACACTCTCCCATGTACTTTCTGTTGCCTAACCTCTCCTTCATCGACTTGGGAGTTTCTTCTGTTACTTCTCCCAAGATGATTTATGACCCTATTCAGAAAACACAAAGTCATCTCCTTTAGAGGCTGTGTCACTCAAATCTTCTTCATCCATGTCATTGGTGGTGTGGAGATGGTGCTGCTCATAGCCATGGCTTTCGACAGATATGTGGCCATATGTAAGCCTCTCCATTACTCAACTATTATGAGCCCAAGGATGTGCATCTTGTTTTTAGTGGCTCCCTGGGTAGTTGGCCTTATTCACTCACTGGTTCAACTGGCTTTTGTAGTAAACTTACCTTTCTGTGGACCAAATGTGTTAGTTATAGGAAAACTTCTTAAATAAATGTGCTGTGGACTGTCTTCAATGAATGCAGAAGTTTATTGTTCATCAACGTGAGCAAAATCTTTGCATGTATGTATATATATATATTTCACACACATATAAATTATATATATATATCTTTGTCCTTCTCTATATCTCTATATATTCTCCTGCTTAGTCTGCATTAACACTCTCTCCTGAAAACAGGGAATTACATGTATTTATAAAGAAAAGATCATAATAATCTTGAACTTACATTCCTAAGGAATAATGTTTATTTTGAAGTAGCTGATACTTAAGACTTTAGAACAAGGGAACTTTCTCTCTGTCTTCTTTTATGCTTGTTTCATATTTGAGATTTTATGCATGATATTGAATTCAAAAATTTTGTTTATTCTGTATCTCCCCTCCATTAATTTCTGACTCCTCACATTACTTTTCTAATTTATGACTTCTTTAATTTTAAATATATTCAAATATATATGTTAAGACAATAAAATATAAATAACATACTAAATTCATCCAGTGTTGCCCATATGCATATGTGTTGACTGTACATTGTGTCAAATGCAGGAATTTCTGGATGCCTTTACTTGTTTGCTTATAAAGCTTTAGTCTACTGAGCCATTTGTCTGTCTCCTGTAGTTTGTGTATGTTACCATTTGGAGTTTTTCTGCTGTGGAAGGAGATTCAAATCAGGAAAACACACAGGGGTTTAATGGATGCCTGTATTTTGTAGAAGACTTGAGAGCCATTTTGGAATGCCAACAAAAAAACTGAGTAAACATGATTTTCTGTCCTATTAGCAGTATTCTATTCACATACATCAAATTTCTACTCATTTATATTTGTTATTTCTTTTTTCTTAGTATATTTCTATGTTACAGAGATATTCAAAAAATTGTGTGATATTTGAAAGGAGGAATTGAAACAACATGTATGTTCACTTTGTGAGTTGGTAGATAGGTACTAAGACACTGCATGTGTTGCTACCAGTGTTCTGTGATACAGGAATAATACCATTCCTGAAAATTTTCTGACCTGTTTTTAAAAATGATTTTTATTGAGCTCTACATTTTTCTCTGCTCCCTTCCCTGCCTCTTCCCTCCCCTTCAATGGCCTTTTTATAGATCTCACAGTTTAGCTCCTCCAGGTCCCAGTCATTGCAGGTCATCGCCTCTGTGATGCCAGTCACAAGGCACACACTCAACTGAATCATCAAATTTGGTGCATTGAGACAGACACAGTCCAGTTTAATCCTTGCTCTTCACTACATGACATTTTCATTTCCATTGTTCTGGTTCACTGGCTTGAGGTGCAGCATGAGGTTAATTAACTGCAGTACTGAGTGACTTCCATATTGCATAAAGTTTGCTCACATTAGTAATCACTGTACATTCTTATGTTGGTTGTCCTTTACTGAGAAACCTGTGAGTGGTTAGTGTCAACCTTATGATTTTTTTAAACCAAAAATATTTTATAAATTTCTATGTTATTCAAATGATATTTCATCAGGCACAGGACACTTTTATAGCAGATGAAATGTGATAAAGAGCTCACAACACATGAAACTAACTAGTCTACTCACATGCTTCATTCCTGGTAAGCCAGTAATGGAAAACTTGAGCTAGGAATTGGGCTAATGGGTGTCCCTCCAATGTGGGAGCCGCAGAAGTTCCTGTGCCAATCTTGCTAACAGTTCCCAGTTGTTCACTCTGTTCTGTAGCTATACATTTTACTTGGGGTTGTTCAAGCCTCCATTTTTTTCTTAGCTCTGATGCCATTAGTATGGTAAGAACTCACCATTGTAGACATTTCTGATTCATTTTCATCTTTTATTTGTTCTCATAACCCTGCTCAAACTCTGAATATCTTTGCTTACATAAATTCTCTTTTATTACCAGAGTTTGTTATATCTTGTTTCCTGGACCTTGATTTATTTCCTCCTGTAATGTCTGTAAAACAATAAACAAAAAAATAGAATCATATTCATTTACAAAGGCAAATATATGTAAATGCAAAACACAAGAAACATCTGAAAGAACACAAACTACACAATGGTTATCCCAAGAGGAATAGGTAGGGGTCTGTTATGCCTGAGTCAGGAGACCCCGCCAGCATGACCACCATGAAGCCAACTTTCCAATGTAATTCCACAGGGTTTCTTTATTGTTCTACAGGCTTGAAAGCAGGAGCTGCATTGTTCCACACACCAATGAAGTGGGTGAAGGAGAAGGGTCCTGAGCTTACAGTGCAGGGGGTCTTTAAAGGGAAAAACCACAAGCAGGGAGTTAAGTGCCTTGGTATTATTGGATTGAGTAGGGGGATAATTGGCTTTAAATCAAGAGGGGATTTTTGTTACTTTCAATAGAACTACCCAGTAACTTAAAAAACAAGTAGGGATGATATGGACAGTCATTTATATTCATTAAAGAAAAAATCCAACAAGAAGCTATTCCAATTCTAAACATATACACACTAAACCCTGGACAACCCAATTTCATAAAAGGAATACTATTATCCTAAATCCACAAGTTAACCAAAAGAGTGATAATGGGTGACTTAAATAGCCCACTAATACTAAAGAACACATCTACCTCTAAGCAGGCCATAAAACTTTCTACAAACCTGATCATGTATTAGGATGCAAAACATGTCTCAACAAATGTAGAAAAACTGAAATGACATTCTGTATTTTATATTACCCTAATTGGATAAGGTTGGATATCAACACCTATAGATTCTACAGAAAGCATACCAGCTCATAGAAACCAAACAACATACTACTGAATGATAATTGATTTAAGGGAGAAATGGAGAAGGAAATTTAAAAACATTTATCATTGAATATAATGAAAACACGGTATCTAAAAATTTATGGAGCATAATTATGGTAGTCAAAATCGGCAAATTTAGAGCACCTTGTCCCTACTCAAAACCTGGAGAAAAGTCAAATGAATAACTTAATTATTTGCTTGAAGGCCTTTGAAAATTGACAACAAATAACTTGCTCATATAGTAGATGGGAAGAGATAATCAAACATTAGTTGAAATGAACAAAATAGAAAGCAAAAAAATTACAAAGAATCAATGAAATTAAGAGCCTGCATAATACTTATAAATATATTATAGAACTGACCATTTGTATTGGAGAGCCAATTAGTGTGTTCTTCCTTGGGGAAGATTATTTCTCCCAAAGTCAGCATTCCTGAGCTGTCTGTAGTTCTCTGTAGGAATGAGCCTCTTGGGCTTTCCCTCATCCATTTTACCATGGATGTTGGCCTTGTTCATATCATGTTTAGACAACCATGCTGAGACTTTATGAGTACAACTATTGATATTACTAGAGGTCACAATCTCATAGCAAACTACCTGTCCTCTGACTCTTCCAATCTTTCTGACCTCTTCTACAATTGCTCCTGAACCTAAAGTATGGGAGTTGTTTTGTTTCAATAATGGTTTCCATCCATTACAAAGAGGAGCTTCCTTGATAAGGAATGAGTAGGACACTTATCTGTATGTATAAGGACAAATATTTAGAATGCAGTTAGAGATAATGCTGGTTTAATAAAGCAGCAATTGTTGGTTTTCCTCCAAGATCCATGAATCTACTAGCCCAGAGTAGCTGGCAAGGTTTCCAATTCCATTAATAATTACCCTCTTGTTGAGCGGTTCTTTTATTCATTTAGGTTTTCTTGAGACAGGGTTTCTCAGTGTAGCCTTGGCTGTGCTGGAACTCACTTTGTAGACCAGGCTGGCCTCGAACTCACAAAGATCTGCCTGCCTCTGCTCTCTGTGTGCTAACATTAAAGGCATGTGACACTACTGCCCAGCTTGAGCATGTTTTAAGATGTTACACATTTTTCCTTTTTTAATTTATATTTTTAAATTTCATTTTACATTCCATCGACAGTTCTCACCCGCAACCTTCCTGTCAGACCAAACCCCATCCACTCCTCCCAACGTGTAATGGGAAGTCAACAAGTCTGGCACATTATACTTAATCCAGCCCCTCCTCTGCTGCTTAAGGAGGAGCATAGCATTAAGGCTGAGCATAGCATCCTATCAGAGGGAATGGGCTCTAATAAACCATCTCATGTACCAGGGATAGATCCTGGTTCTACTGCTAGGTGTCTCACATATAGCCCAAGATTCACCACTGTCTCTTATAGGCAGGTCCTAGTTTGGTCCCATGGTGGTTCCTTGGTCTACAGCTCATAAGTTTCCATGAGCTTGGTTCAGCTGTCTCTGTAGATTTCTCTATCATGATATTGCCCTCCTTTGCTCATATATTCCCTCATCTCTCTCTTCAATTGGATTCCCAAAGTTAGGCTTGGTGTTTGGTTGTGGATCTCTGCATCTGGTTCCATCAGTTGCTGGATTGTTTATGGAAGCCACTTGTTTGTTCCCAGCTGCCCATGACTGAAATAATCACACAGAAACTGTATCATTTAGATCACTGCTTGATCTATTAGCTCTAGCTTCTTATTGGCTAACTCATACATCTTAATTTAACCCATTTCTTTTAATCTGTCTATCACCATATGGCAAGGTTCTGGCACGTCTGTTCCTGGTGGGGCTTCATAGTATCTCTTTGACTCCTCCTTCTTTCTCCCAGCATTCAGTTTAGTTTTTCCTGCCTAACTCTGTTCTGCCCTGTTATAGGCTCAAGCCAGCTTTCTTTATTTGTTAATGTTAATCACAGCACACAGAGGGGAATTCCACATCACTGGATGAACGCTCAATGATGATAGTTGGAGTATTCACCAATCTGATTACAGGGGAAGACCAGTTCGGGCTCCCTCTCCACTATTTCTAGGAGTCTTAGCTGGGGTTATCCTTGTGGATTCTTGGGAATTTCCTGGCACTAGGTTTCTCCCCAACCCCATAGTGGCTCTCTCTGTCAAGACTTCTCCATTTCTTCCCCACTCCGTCCTCTCTTCCCTCAACCACTCTGTTTCTTCAAGTTCTCATCTCCCATTACTTCCCTTTTACCCGCCGATTCCCTGCAGTTTACCCAGGGAGATCTCATCCAGTTCTCCTTCCCTGAGTGATCCATGTGTCACTCTTAGGTTCTCCTTGTTACCTGGCTTCTCTGGATCTGTGGATTGTAGTTTGATTATCCTTTGCTTTACATCTAATATCCATTCATGATTTAGTACATACCATATTTATCTTTCTCAGTCTGGGTTTACCTCACTCAGCATGGTTTTTTTCCCATCAGTTTGCCTGTAAATTTCAAGATGTCATTGTTTTGTACAGCTGAGTAATACTCCAACATTTTCTTTATCCACTCTTCAGTTGATGGGCATCTAGATTATTTACAGGTTCTGGGTATTATGAACAATACTGCTATGAAAAATGCTGAGCAAGTATCCTTGTGGTATAATTGAGTATTATTGGGTATATGACCAGGAGTAGTATCACTGGGCCTTGAAGTAGACTGATTCCCAGTTTTCTAAGAAAAAGCCACACTATTTTCCAAAGTGACTGTAAAAGTTTGCACTCCCACAGGCAGTGGAGGAGTGATCCCCTGACTCCACATCTTCTCCAACATAAGCTGTCCTCAGTACTTTTGATCTTAGTCATTCTGACAGGTGTAAGATGGTATCTCAGAGCCATTTTGATTTGCATTTCCCTGATGATTAAGGATGTTGATAATTCCTTAAATGTCTTTACACCATTTGACATTCTTCTGCTGAGAATTGTCTGTTTAGCTCTGTACCCCATTTTTTAACTGGATTATCTGGTATTTTGCTATCTAGTTTTTTGAGTTCTTTATATATTTTGGATACCCGCTGTCTGTCAGATTGAGGTTAGTGAAGATGTTATCCCATTCTGCAGCCTGTCATTTTTTTCTTATTTACCAGATTCTTTGCTTTACAGAAACTTTTCAGTTTTCTAGGAGATTCCATTTTTTTTGATTGTTGCAAGTCTTGGTGTCTGTGCTACGTTGATGTGTTTAGGAAGTCGTCTCCTGTGCCAATGTGTTCAAGGCCACTTCCCACTTTCTCTTTTATCATGTTCAATGTAACTCGATTTATGTTGACGTCTTTGATCCATCTGCATCAAAGTTTGTGCATGGTGATATGGGTCTATTTGTAATCTTCTACATGTTTACATCCAGTTATGTCAACTCCATTTTTAAAAGATGTTTTCTTTTTTCCATTTTACCACTTTGGCTACTTTGCAAAAAATCAGGTGTTAGTAGGCATGTGGATTAATGTCATGTCCCATGTGTTTGTTTGTATGTTAATACCAAGATGTTTTAATTGCTATAGCTCTACAGTAGAGTTTAGAGTCAGGGATTGTTATGCCTCTGGAAGTTCCTTTATTGTACCTGAGTGTTTTAGCTATTCTTAGTCTTTGGTTTTTCTATATAAAGCTTAGTATTGCTCTTTCCAGGTCTACAAAGAACCGTGTTGGGATTTTGATGGAGTTTGCATTGAATCTGTAGATTGCTTTTAGTATAATTGCCATTTTTTAATGTTCATCGTAACTATCCAAGAGCATGGGAGGTCTTTCCATTTTCTGATATCTTCTTCAATTTCTTTCTTACAGACTTAAAGTTATTATCATACAGGTCTTTCACTTTTTTTAGTTAGAGTTACTCGAGATATTTTATGTTAATTGTGGGAATTGTAAAGGCTGATGTTTCTCTGATTTCTTTTTTGGCCCACTAGTCATTCATATATAGGAGGTCTTCTGATTTCTTCTTAGAGGTAATCTTGTATCCTGCCACATTACTGGAGGTGTTTATCAACTGTAGGAGTTTCTAGATAGAGTTTTTTTAGCCTATCTAAAAAGTTTATATAAGCCACTTATATAAACTTATCCTTTCTCATCATAGTGAGAGTTTGACTTCTTCCTTTCTTTTTTTTAAGATTAATAAATATTGAATACATACCATAATCGTCTTTTTGGGTTTGGGTTACCTCACTCAGGATAGTGTTTTCTATTTCCATCCATTTATATGCAAAATTCAAGATGTCATTGTTTTTTACCGCTGAGTAGTACTCTAATGTGTATATATTCCACACTTTCTTGATCCATTCTTCCTTTGAGGGGCACCTCGGTTTTTTTCAGGTGCTGGCTATTACAAATGATGCTGCTATGAACATAGTTGCACAAATGCTTTTGTAGTATGATTGGGCATCTCTTGGGTATATTCCCAAGAGTGGTATTGCAGGATCCTGAGGTAGGTTGATTCCCAATTTCCTGAGAAACCGCCACACTGATTTCCAAAGTGGTTGCACAAGTGGACCCTAGCCATAAAACAAAGGACACTAAGCTTATAGCTCACAAGCCCAGAGAAGCCAAATAGCAAGGTGAACCCAAAGAAAATCATATATAAATCCTCTTGGAAATTGGAAGCAAACAAGATTGCCAGGCAAAAGGTGGGAATACGGGGGTGGGGATAGAGGTGGGGCTAGGAGGGTGGGGGTGAGGAGAGGGGGAAGGAGAAGTGAGAAGGGAAGGACTGGGGAGAGCTTGGGGGAGTGGGAGGGTGGTGATAGAGGAAAGGTGAATATTGGAGAAGGGAATAAGATATCTACATTATTGGAGTCATTTTAGTACTGGCAAGATACTTGGTTCTAGAGAAGATACCAGGTGTCCACAGGGATGTCCCCAGCTAGGTCCTTGGGCAGCAGTGGAGAGGGTGTCAGAACCAGCATTGTCCCATAGTCACACTGATGAATATCTTGATCACATCCATAGAAATTTTGTCCAATGGATGGAGATAGAGACAGAGACCCACATTCACACCAGAGCAATGGATTGAGCTCCCAAGGTCCAGTTGAAGAGCAGAAGGTGGGAGAAGATGAGCAAGGATGTTAGGACCGTGAGGGGCTGGACCACCCACTGAGACAGTATGCCTGATCTAATGGGAGCTCACCAAATCCAGCTGGACCGGGACTGAATGAGCATATGATCAAACTGAACTCTCTAAATGTGGCTGCCAATGAGGGCAGAATGAGAAGCCATCAACAATGATACTAAGACCTATCTCCTCTGCATGTATTATCTTTTTGGGAACCTAGTCTATTTGGATGCACACCTTCCTAGGACGGGATGGGGAGGGGAGGGCCTTGGACTTCCCACAGGGCTGGGCACCATGCCCTCTTTTAAAGAAGCAGCGGCAGGGAAGGGGGGAGCCAGAGGGGACTGGGAGAAGGGGAGGAAATGTATATTCTTTTTTTTTGAATGGAAAAAAATAAAAGAATATGGGGGAAAAAAGATTAATAAATACTTTTGTTGAGCTCTACATTTTTCTCTTCTCCCCTCCCCGCTTCAACCCTCCCCCAAGGTCCCCATGCTCTCAATTTACTCAGGAGATTATGTCTTTTTCTATTTCCCATGTAGACTAGATCTAGGTCAGTCTCTCTTAGTGTCCTCATTGTTTTCTAAGTTCTCTGGGATTGTGGTTTGTAGGCTGCTTTTCTTTGCTTTATATTTAAAAACCACCTATAAGTGAGTACATGTGATATTTGTCTTTCTGTGACTGGGTTACCTCACTTAAAATAGTGTTTTCTAGCTCTATCCATTTTCCTGCAAATTTCAAGGTGTTGTTATTTTTTTCTGCTGTGTAATACTCCATTGTTTAAATGTACCACATTTTCTTATCTATTTTCTTTTTTTTTCCATACATTGTTTTGTTTTATTTTTTCCATTCAAGAACATAATTAAAGATAAAAAAATTTTTTTTTCCTTTCTTCCCCTTCTCCCGGTCCCCTCCCACTACCCCCCACCCCTCCTCCCTCCCCCTTTTTCCTTGAAAGAGGGCATGGTGCCCTGCCCTGTTGGAAGTCCAAGGCCCACCCCCATCCCTCCT
>PVIU01029658.1:0-17233 GCA_004026605.1 Ondatra zibethicus
AATAGTAGAGTGCTTGCCTACCTTGGAAATAACATGGACCTCACAAAGATGAAGGATATAAAATAACACCCACAGGAGGTTCAGAAGTCATCGGCCACATTCAACTAACACACATATCCCAAGATGCATTATACCAAACTCTTGATGATTACGAAGGAGATACCCATGATGAGAATATGAACTAGTAACAGAAAATTTTATAGGAAGAAAATTGGTAGAATGAAACAATTGCAGTCCTAAACACACACATACACACACACAGAGAGAGAGAGAGAGAGAGAGAGAGAGAGAGAGAGAGAGAGAGAGAGAGAAAGAGAGAGAGAGTAACACAGAACCAAGAATGTCTGTGTTAGTTTCTCATTGTTTTAGCAAAAGACTTAAGAATATAAATTAATTAAGAGACATAGTTGGAATCAGGATTTTAGATATATTTTGGTTGTTTGGTGACACATCATAGCAGAAATGCCTGATGATGACCCTTCCTAGTAATTCTCAACTCATTATGCTTCACCAATTCAACTGTGCTGGAAACCAGTCCCTTACACGGAGGGATATTCAGGACAATACAATTCAGACTAAACTAGCCCACCTTACAGTGATTCCTCTATCTTACAACGCAAATGCACTTAATCTAGAAGATTCCCCAAGTCTTTACTGTTCTAGCAATGCTCCCATTTCTTCTTTAAATAATTTATTTGGAGATTATTTTATGTACTTTGGCAGGAAACTGTCAGAGATCCCAGAGAACTAGAGTGACAGACTGTTGAGAGTTGCCACATAGGTGCTGGGAATTGAACCTGAGCCTCTAGAATAGCAGCCAGTGCTCATTTGGTTTTCTGTTTGTTCAGTTTTGTTTGTTTTGAAAGACCCTCAGAGTGGTCTTGTCACCAAGGAGCCCCCAGACTCAATAACCAGGCTGTCAGATGCAAAAGCGTGAGGTGTAATTCAGGATTCACGGTTGCTCAAGTGGGTGCCCAGCTTCGGGATAGCTAAGCACCCCGAGCATCCAGGCAAACAATCTTTTATAGACAAAATTACAAGTGTTACATGAATTATAATATGGGGTACGGGTACAATTGGGATTGGTCTAGATATTCAAACCAGAGTTCAACCCGGAACAAAATTAGCATAGTTCAGCCTATTCCCAGAAAAACCTTGAATACGTGACAAGCTGCCTGTTCCATCGTGACTCAGTTTACAGTCTGGTAATCATTCATTATGACCGGTTCTGATAATCATCTGTTTAGAAGAATGTGACCGGTTCTGATAATTGCTATCCTTCTTGCCCTGTGGAGAGGGGAGCGGGGAGGAAGAATCTGCTGGCGTGCAACGGTCAAAACCGGTTTATAATGCTTTGTAGTTTTTCATTACCAACTCATCCAGTTCGTTATGAAAAATTGGTTGGGGTCTTTCAGTTTGTTACCAGGATTTCTCTGTAGGTTTGGAGCCTGTCCTGAAACTCGCTCTGTAGACCAGGCTGGCCTCGACCTCATAGAGTTCTGCCTGCCTCTGCCTTCCGTGTGCTCTTAACCATTGAGACATCGCTCCAGATCAAGAGACTCAAGTCAAACACACCTGCCACCTTTGGGAAGCAAGTAAATTAAGTTAAATATTTCTAAGAAATAATGATTGTACGGGCATTAATGAAACATTGCTCCTTCAAAGAGGAAGTACAGAAAATTCCACTCGGAATATTAAAACAAAGAAAGCCAAGAGACACAAGAATTAAATCCTAACATTTCATATCTGGCTTTGAACACACTGTTATGTAGGCTGTGATCTACAAAGAATTTAGGAGGTTCTGTCCGTAGAAGTTACTGGTGTTGGCCCACTGGTGCTGCATGCTACCTCAGCTTCCCATGGTATATATTCTACATTGTTTCATCGCCATCTTCTTGTGGTCTCTACTGCAGCTGTGAGTCCACTCTGCTGGCTCCACACATTACCTGGTTTAGTGTTGCTTACAAGGGATTCTGATGCTGCCTGGCCACACAAATACTGGCTTTGCAAGCTTTCTTTTGATATCACAATGGAAACTTCTATGACCTCATAATCTTTCCCTTCTACCTTCCTGTAAAACTAGTTTACTATGGAATTTTAAGAGAAAAGCAGCAGATGCTAGCATCACCTGCGTGGTTCTGCTTATTCAGACTTATAAAATGCAAATGTTATGGGTGTTTATATGTAAAATATTCCCCGGGAGTTCTTTTGTTTGAATGCTTGCTCTCAAGCAGGTAGTGCCATTTGGAATGTTGCTTTGAGGTGGTCAGTGAATTCTGGGGCTGGGTCTTTCAAGGTCACGTTTACTTCAGACTCTTGCCTTTTAAAATATCTGTTCTAGGTACTCTCATGGGACAAGCCACTGCCATACACTCCGACTGCTAGGAGCCTCCATGCCATGTATTTATCACAATGATGGATTGATATTACTCTTTAAACCATGAGTCAAATTAAACCTTTCCTCCCTTAAGCTGATTTTGTCAGGAATTTTTGTCACAACAATGAGAAAAGAAATACACAAGATAATGGAGGTTTCCATCAATATTTGAAAGGAAAGATTGGGAGGGTGTGCATTGTGTTGTATAGAGTAGAATTTCCTGAAAAACAGCCCCAGGCAGGATAATGTGTTATGTTATAATAGTGATGCCAAAGCTGTAATGGAAATTAGTGAAGCAAGCTACATGCAATGCAGGCTTAAGGAGGCAGCAGGGCGCATGGAGAGTGCCCTGGAAAGAAAGGTCACATGGCCTGTAACCAGCATGTCTATTGGGTGCGCTTACCAAAACTTTTGAATACCACATTGCACTATAATTATGCCATTGTTTGCTCTGCGTGTTAGGCATGGGGAGTTAATGTTTGTCCTTCTCGTTTTTAGTCTTGCTTTAGTACAGTATCCTCTCTCTCTCTCTCTCTCTCTCTCTCTCTCTCTCTCTCTCTCTGTCAGTATATCAGAGGAGAATTTATACTGATAGTTTTAAGCAAAGCTGGAGGAAGAAGGAACTGGAGGAAACCTGGGGTGGGGTGAACGCTGCCCTGTGCTGTGGGGAGGATATGGAACTATGGACTACACACAGAATGCCACAGCAGAATCTGGAATGACTCCTAAGGGCTCACGTGTTTGTCTTGGTTTCCTGCTTTGAGATTCTGGGAACTAGTGGAAACTTTGATGTGTTGTGCCTAGTGGGATATTTTAAGGGTATCAGGTAGATTCACATTTCTTTCTTCCCTCTTGTTACTCCAGGCCAGGAGGCAAACAGTTTTGTTCAGCCATGTTCTTGCCACCAGAGGCTCAACCCAATAGGGACAAACAATCGTGAACTTCAAATTCTAAAACTTGAGCTGGAGTAAACCCTTCTATTTATAACAAAATTAGCTTTAGATTCTTATAGCAACAAAAGTCTAACACAGTCATTTTTAAAACTTTATGGCACCTCACCAGGATGAGATGTCAAGTGGAGAAACACAAGTTTGATCTCACAAAGGACAGAGATTCTCACCCACTGAAGGTTTCATGAGATTGCAGCAACGAAGTAATGCCTTTGAGCTACAGTCTTAATCAAGCGCCCAGTTCCTAACCCATGAAAATGAAATCACTTCCTCTACCCCAGTTTCTTCATGTCAAATATAGCCATAGCTGGAAGGAGGGAACTGACTCCTGCTGCTGTTGATGCCTCTCCCATGTTCTCACATCTAGAGTGACAGTGATTTCCGGAAGGGTCCCAATTTACTTTTCCCTAACCACTCCAAGGAAAATTATCAATGCAAGATATACATTTTCCAAATGTATGGGAATTGAAAGCCAAAGTTGTTGCTTGACAAGAGCTGCAGAATGAATGTTGCTAACAGGTGTGAAAGCAGCTTTACCACTCTGAGCGCTTCCATCAGATCTGGGGTTGAGCTGTGCCCCGTAACTGAGCAGTAATGTTGATAGGAAGAATGTGTTTTCTAAGCAATGGTCTTATATTTTCAAACAATTTTTAATAGAGAAGGAAAAGTGATATCTTTCTTTTCTTTTCTATTTTTTTTTGTTTCTATGCACAGACAATGAACTCCAGTGTGTTTTAGAGAATAGGTCATGAAACAATTACACTTGAATATTGTGATGACAGAACTTGGCTTCAGGAGGGAAAATCATATGTAGAGTAGAAGAAATACTGTTCTTGGAGCTACTGTTGTTAAACTTTATTAATCAGTTATTGAACATTTATTTATGAATGTGTTAAAACAGTAATAATAGTTGAAAGCCACAGAACTGTTAATTCTATGAGATTGTGTAATAAACTGAGTTCTTCATAGTCTCTTTTAAGTAGTCAGCCCAGCATTGGCTAGAAGATTAACCCCAACTGAACTCTGACTTTCTAGAAAGTTCCTAAGTTGAATCACTTTCATATTGAAAATCAAGTCTTCAGCATCTGTCTGTGTCAATGAATTCCAATGTTGTATCATTTAATCACGCATATGTAGCTTTTGTTTCTTCTAAAACTGACATTCCATAAAATTGTTGGTAGAGTTATATTTGTTTTGAAGAATATTCAACACAATCAAGTAAAATTCTTTTAAAGATGAGTGCAGTCTATGTAATCCTGAATGTTTAACAAAAGTTTGGTATATTAATGAATTTGTAATTCACAAATAAGTTTACAATTTCATGTTGATTTCAAATTATCCTCAAAAATGGCATGAAATGTTGTCTTATTTTGTTAAATAGAAAATAAGCCTACTAAACAAAAGAAAAGAGCCTAAATGCTAGACATGTGTGATGGCTAATTTTCACATTAGCTTAGCACAGGCTGGGGGCATTTTTTAAGAGGGAACATCAATTAAGAAAATGCCCCCATCAGACTGGCCTATGTGCAAACATGTGCATTTCTTGATTGATAATTGATCGGGAAGAGTCGAGGTCACTGCAGTGTGGCTTTGTCTCAACTGGTGGTATTGAGTACCATGTTACTTCCCTGCTTCAGTACCTTCTCTGATATTTCTCAGTGATGGACTGTGACTTGGAAGTGCATGATGAATAAACCCTTTCCCCTCCAATTTTATTTTGTCATAAATACTTTCATAAAATTTTTTCATATTATAAATTATAAACTAGAAGCTAAATTTATTACTATATTGAAATATTTACTAAATATTAATTTATTAAAGACATTGGGGCTAGTGAAATAACATGGTTTTAAATAAAATATTTCAAGTAAACTTTTGGAATCTTCATGATGTCTATCTTAAAGTAAAATTATTGGTTGCTCATAATTACTTCCGCAATTATTCCATTGCCATCTGTTTTCTTGGCTGAAGTGTATGAAGAAAATCTAAGGCCACAGAGGTGGTAAGTCAGAAAACAGGAGAATATCTTTGTT
Source organism: Ondatra zibethicus (assembly GCA_004026605.1). Lineage (NCBI taxonomy): Eukaryota > Metazoa > Chordata > Mammalia > Rodentia > Cricetidae > Ondatra > Ondatra zibethicus. The sequence continues at coordinate 5,361 of PVIU01029658.1, forward strand.
CCCCCTAGGTTGTTTATTGGGTATCAAGTTTCAAGTTTCCAAAGATGCTAGCAGTGATGGTGGAACTAGAAAGCAGTGCAGCTATTGACAAGAACACATTGACAGCACCATGTAACTTGTGACCAGTTCCAAAGCCAAGATTCTCACAGTTTTCAAATATCAGCTTATATATATCGCCAAGTGTGTCGATTGGTTTGAGGATCCATTAATTGTCAGGATTTCTGAACATTTTTCTTTCAAACCACCACTCATGAATTGCATATTTAGAAAATAGTGGTTCAATCAATTATATGGCTTGATCGAATGTTGACCTACCCTACAAAACAATAAAATCCATGCCATACGATAGTAACAACAATTAGTAACAAAATATATCTGACAATTTCTAAAATAAAATTGTCAAGTGCTTCAAACTAACGTATATAAGCTGATCAGTCAGCTTTGTTTGATTGTGTTGAATATGTACATATATCAACACAGCTCTCTGTGCCCATAAATCTGTACAATTACAACTTGTCAGTTACAATTACAAAGACAGCATAAATCTGGTTGATACTAAGACAAATTTCATGAAAAAGACTTTTTATGCGTGGAAGCTATCAAGATTCTTGAGGCAACCACACATTTTCTACAGTCCCATGTTTTGTAGAAAGCTAGAATTTAATTGTTCGTGACAAAGACTGTTGTTGTCTTTTCTTGAGTCTTGAGGTTTATTTCATTTTTCTTTGAGAAAATATGAAAAGTTCAATATGAACAACCATAATTTCCTACTTTTGGTTTAATAATTTAAAAATAAAAGTTGACCACCCTAAAGAACTAGGTAGTATACTTTTTAAGGTCAATGGTATTTGGATAGAAACATCACTTTTAAGCACTCATGATTTAGTCACAGGACATAAATATGACCATCAGATATGGGTCGTTTATTTCTGTTTGCATCTTTCAGTTAAGAATATAGCTATGACATTTGACATCATTCTTAAAATGTGGAGTGTGTGTGTGTGTGTATGTGTGTATTTTCCCCATAGTCAGCAGTAACTGCAGAAACTCACAGCTCATCAAAATGATAATGTGTGACTTCAGACTGCCCAACCATAAAAAAAGGACATCTCTATCACCTTCTCCAAAGCTCAAGACCTATTGAACAACAAGGAATGGGAAGAGCCAGAGGGAGGAGCCAAGTGTAGTAGGCCGCTGGCTTGTGGATATGATGTATCAGTTGTATTCCTGAACCTGTTTTAGCTTTTGCAGAGAAGATCTGCACAAAGGTGTGTGATGCATTAATATCCTGTCATGAAGAGAGAGGAATTCATACAACGCTACCACTCTCTGATGTCTTTATGGTTGCTAGGAGAGGTGGAGATTTGATTCAGTAGTGTTGACACCAGAGAAGTGCTCTTGTTCCTGTAAACAACACAAATTCCTTGAGTCATCAAAAGAGAGAAAAATTCATAGATGTAGAATGAGGAAGATGTTGGGAAGAGAAAGCAAATAATCAAGAGTAGGAAGAGACAAGCAGGGTCAGTAGAATTAACATGAGTAAAGCCCACTGCAGACATGTATGAAAATGACACAATGAAGCCTATTATGTGTAATTAATTGTAGAAATAACAATGAAAGGCAGAACAGGAAAAACAGTTTTCTAAATTAAAGAACAATATTTTTCTGCAGACAATCTGTATGTGACCTATGGTGATATGATTCAGAACTTTTTCCCAAGAAATATGCTATAAACTTATTTATAAATTTTTATGTTTGATTATATTTATTTGACACATCTTTGCAGTTTCACTTACAGCATATGTAGTAATTTTATCTACTAAACCTGACATTGTACTTGTTTCCTAAATTTTATTTGAATTGCTGTTCTTTTAATGTTTGATTGCTTTGTTTGAGGATTCTAGTCTTAAATTATATGCAAATATTAGTATCTGCATATTTTTCCTCTTGAGTATACATATATATGTTTGTGTTCTTCTCTTGAAATCAATATATATACATACATTTATATGTATACATAGACATATAAATGTATGCTTATGGATAAATTTTATAATATACATCTTAGGGTCTTGCTGTACACTTGTAACATATTAAAAATTTCTCCTTTAGTTTGCCAATTATTGTAACTTCAGAATTATTTTGATAATTGTAAGACACACTTTATGTGTTTCTCAAGAAAAACACCTATGTCCTCACCACATTTCCTGACATTTTAGAATAAACATATACATTAATATAAGGAAAATTATGATCAATCATTTCCTTTTAATCCTACACACTTTTTAAAGAGTTTTTTCCTGGATTAATTAAAATTAATTCTTTGTAAGTAATGCAAAGAAGTTTCAAAGAAAAAATTTATACAGAAATTATATCAATATACATGTAAAACCATGAATCCACTTGTTCACTTGACATACATTACAGTTTGACTATTTCCATGGTGATTATATTTTATAATTACATTTTATAAGGTGAACACTTGTCTTTAATTCAAGAAATGGGTATTTTATTTTTCCAAATCTTACAATCTGGTAAATTTTTATTGTTAATTTAATGTTTATGCATTGCCCAAAAACAGTTTTATCAATAAAATAATGCCAAGGGCCAGATGAATTCTATCAGACCTTTAATGTGTAATTAAGACTAATACTGTTCAAATTATTCCACAAAATAGAAACTGGGTGGAGCATTGACTAATTCTTGTTATGAGGCCACAATTACTCTGAGAACTAAGCCAAGCATACATCCCAACAAAGAAAATTACAGACCAGTATCCTTTATGAACAAAAATGCAAAGATTTAAAAAATTAAAACCTAAAAATTTTGCAAACAGAATCTAGTAACACATCAAAAGATTATCTACCATAATCAAGTAAACTTTGTCCTATAGATACAGGGATGGTTCAATATATATAAATCAGTAAATATAATATACTGAAAATAGACTTTAAGACAAAAATTACATGATAATCACATGAGATGGAGAAAAACCTAACATCCTTTCATAATAAAAGTAATGAATGGATAAACTAGGCTACAGGGTACACATCTCAACATAATAAAAGTCATCAACAGCAACCACATAGCTAACATCAACCAAAATAGAGAGAAAACCAAAACATTTCCATAAAATCAGGAACATAATGATGGGATTAAGGACCACCCCATGAGATGGAGCCCATCCCTGAGATGACATAGGTCTAGTAACCACAAGCTTGAGACTAGAAATGCCTGGGACCCAGGGGAAAACAAAATACTATTATTTTGCTAAAGGAGCATAGCCATATGACTCCTAAAGACATTCATTGGTCCATGCCTCACTCAACCGTCATAAGTGACAATTTGTCTTGCAGTAGATGTAAACTAACAAGAAGTCCACAACTAGACAATGTACAGAGAAGAAGAGACTTTGGATTTGTCAGTCCAAAGGAATGTCTTCATCAAATTCCTCCCCGCAGTTCTTGGGAGTTGTGTGGAAGAGGAAGCAGAAAGTTTGTAAGAGCCAGAGTGAATGGATCTCAACAAGGAAACGGGTATCTTACACATACAACAAGACTGACAGACATCAGAACTTAAGAGACTGTGGCAGCATGCAAAGTCTTTACAGGTTCTAGATAGGTGGGTTGTCAGCACTAAGAGGGAAAAATAGACAGGAGCTCCCTCCCCAACCAAGAAAAAAATCCCCAATTGGCGTAACCTTCAAAGAAAATGACTACTTTGTTCCAATGTAGTCTTACTAGGTATATTAAAAAAAAAACAACTTAAGATTAAGTGCTATGCCCAGGAGAAGAGAGTCAACACAAAATGAAATTGATGGCATTTTGATAGACTTTTTTTCATGTTACTTTGCTTTGGCATATTTTTTTTTATTATTGGTCTTTTGCTTGTATATTATGGTTTCTGATTTTGTGTTCCTATGGTTCTTATGTGTGTGTGTGTGTTTCTTGTAATTTTTGTCTTGTTTTTAAATTTTTAATCTTTTAGATTTTGGTTGTTTTCTGAATAGTGAGAGAAAGAAGGGTTGTTGTTAAGTGAGTGGGGAGGTGGAGATAATCTGGGAGAAGCTGGGGGAAGAGAAACTATGAAAGGAATATTTTTCATAAAATTCTGTTTACAATAAAATATTAAATTTTAATACATTAAAACATTAGGAAGGAGTTGAAAAGATGGTTCAATATGTAAAAGGACTTGAGCACACATATGAAGATCTGCAAATCAATTCCTGGATCTCATAATGAAAGAAAAAAAAAAAAACTAACTCCTTCAAGTTGCCCTCTAATTCATCAGGGCAAACACAAGCACTCACACACACCATCTTCACAAACACATTAATCATAATAGTGATGATGGTAATGATAATAATAACTAAGTAAGAAGATTAAAAAATAGTATGGTCTAGCTGATTTCACACTATTAAATTATATGGTCAGATTGCATGAAAGCCATTGTTGAACTTTAAAATAACAAAACAGTGAACCAACATTAAATACAAATGATATTTGAAAGGAGAATTTAAAACAAGGTAAGGCAAAATTCATTTCAAAAATAATAGATTTTCAAAATAGGCCAAATGAATATTATTATAAAGTACATGCAAAGTTTCACTGGAATGTCAGACTATTGACAATCACTAAATTAATTAATCTAGTTTTGCCTTAACTTGAATTGTTCAATTAAATAATTTGAACACGTGAGCTAGTTTCTGTTCAATAATGAGGAATTGAGGGTTAGCGTGATGCTCAGAGGAGTGGCTTTCCTTGACATCGTTTCCAATAGGCATTGAAAATGTAGCTTTGTTTAAGTAGAGAAGCTGCTCCCTACGATCAATGGTCTAAGTGATGAAACTGTCACCCAGGTTTAATGGATCCATAATCATATCAGAAGCAATTATGCTATACTAATGACTTTTTCTAAACAATTTTTTCCTAGAGAAAATGAATTTTAGGGTCAAAGAAGAAAGGATACTAACTTCATGCATGCATTATTTGCATAGTTGGTATATTCTATGATAGGTCAAGGACAAAATGAGAAAACATTATCATCATTCTTTTGACATATAGGTGACACACCGCAATGAGAACAAATGTGATTCCAGTGCACAGACGCCACGGAGAAGACAAATGGACAGAGAAGTCTCATTAAAGACTCATTCCTTTAAAAGCCTGCTAGTCTTGTTTCTGTATAACTGAAAAATTTGCTTCACACACTGTTCCTCTTTTTAGCTAATTCCACTGTGGGCTTTCCTGCCAAAGAGTATTTGTACTATGTAGACTCTTGATTATATAACAAGGACTTTGGATTTTATAGTCAACAAGGAAGATATAATGTTGACTTTTTGAAATAAAATTATGTTAAAATAAAAAAAAAACAATGGGTAACCGCAATGGATAAAAGTTGAGCAGCACACAAAGTTTGCAATAGAAGTGGGGGGTTAATAATTAAAATATTGTGAATGCTGCATTAAATGTAAATGATTTTAATAATGATTTGTTAAATATGAGTTCTGCAACTACATGCCTAGCCCTCTGGTCCAATTGTGGAAACTAGAATTTAAGTATTATTAAAACTTTTAATTATACTACATTCAGAAGCCTAAAGACAAGTGTCCAAGTACCAAATGACCAACATAGCCTAAATTATATTTCCATTTCCTCAGCTTTATTCCTCCCCTTCACTATCAGCAATGTATCAATTTGGAGTGAAAATGCTGCTAAATATTAGGTGGCAGAGAGGTCTCAGTAAGTGAGACTGTTGGCTTTTCAGCCTGAAACCCTGAGTTTAGATCTCCAGAACACTTGCAAAAGCAAGGATTAGCTTGCAACCCCAGTGCTGCGGATACTGCAACAGAAGCATCATTGCGGTAAAATGTTGACAAGTTTCATATTCAGTGAGAGACACTACCTTAAAACAAAATAAAATAAACATGAAAGCAAAGCAAAATAGAAACCTGGACACTATATGCACACAGGCAAGCATACCAATGCAGGCTCACACAGTTATACACCAATACACCACATAATAATAATAACACCTGCCAAATTCCAGATTATAGGAACAGGGATTTTATTTTGAAATAGGTTACCACACTTGATTTTCTTAAATAAGTACATACCATACCATTTAAAGTAGCTTTGAATTGAGTTGGAGTATATACAGCAAGGTTAGTGGTATATAATTTGAGTTGAGAAGGATGCACTGCTTTAGCAATGTTCTACATTGAATATGTGTGTTCCTTATTGTGGCTATACTTGGAGAAGGAGTTTTTGAGGGAGTAATTTGGATTAAAGGGTATCACAATGCTGAACTATTGATCAAATAAGGTTATTGACCTCCAAATAAAGGTGTCAAAGAGGTACATTTCCTTGTTAAGCATGAAGAAGCCAGGGAAAGACCATATGAATATATAATGAGTAGGTAGCCATCTCTAAGCTAAGAGGACAGTCTTCACAAACCAGATTATTTGTGGGAAAACATAATATTTGTGCTCAAGACATCAATCTGTGTTACTATGTCATAGCTGTTCAATTAGATGAAGGTAGATGGTAAATAAGGAATTTTTTAAAATACACAATATGTATGGTTTCCACAAAAGTAAATACATACACAATGTAGAAAAATTAAATGACAAAACTGAGATCTTGAACAACATTACTTGTAAGAAAACACATTGACAGGTTTCTCAAATGCCAGTCATGTTAATATGTTAGTCCATTGATGGTGATCTCAAAAGGTCCATACGGCTCATCAGGTAGGGAATGGATCATGTAGAGAATTCTAAAATCATAAGAATGCCAATTTTATAACAATGATAGTGGACCATCAGGAGTATTTTTTAGCAAGATAAAAACATGAAACAATTTGTGTGTTTAAAAAGTTGCCATACCACTCTTGTGAAAAGAGGATGCAGGTTCCTGCTGAAGTACATTAAGGAACACTTCACATGCCACCAAAAAAGAGTGTTCCATTTGACTGTTCAGCAAAGGATAGAATAAAATATCATTGAAAACTAAAGTGGAGGTTCAGGGTAGACGGCAATGGTACTTTAAAATAATAAGGGACTTTATATATTAAAAAGTAATTATCTAATATACTGTTTTAACTAATTCCTACTTTGAGTCTTAAAGCAGAACTCCTCCCCTTCTCTCGTTTTAATTTTGAAGTAAAATATACATTTTATGTGGGTAGAGATAAATCAATAAATTTTATATTCAGTTTAGAAAAATGTAATAAATATTTCACATTATTGTAACTGGGATAACAGGGTCCCAGGTGACAGAACCTTCTAGGTTCCTGCTCTATAATAATCAGCATGTGACATAGAAATGCTAAGAGGAAAAAGAAGCACACTCTTGAACTTTTAGAAAAAGCATCAGGACATGGAAAAATCAACAGCAAAATGAGAAGAAAGGTTGAAACTTTCAATAATGTAAAGTTAAAGTGAAATTTATACTTTAATAAGATATGCTCTCTAAACTATAAGTTTATGAATGAAGGAATAAGAATAACCACCAATTTTTCTGAAATCCATTTGAGGAGGATGAGATTTCTATAGAGCTAAGATGAGAAGATCTATATTAATTTTGAAGTTCATAAGTAATGGGCAATAGGTAATGGCATGATTAAACAATGAAAAATATCTTGCATAATTGAATATAGATTTAATTTTTCAATGGAAAAGGAAGACAGATGGCATTATTAAGATTTCCAAAACTAAGAGTCCCAAAATGAGAATGTATTTTATAGAAATGCAGAATAGGAGACAGTCCTCTGCAAAGGAGGCTGGAGAGACTTATTTCAATAGTGAGATGGATTCATGGTGGAAAATTTCTATGTTACAATCTTGACTGTTTTTTGAAAATGATTATTTGTAGCAATGACCTCTTCATATCCATTTAAGAGTAGAGATGAACAATTAGTTCTTGAAATGCTCATATTTCCCATTAGAGCATGGGATTTATGATGCAGTAACAAGTTCAGAATGGCATTTCCATGTCTAGTATAGCAGACACTAAGTATAGTGAGGACTCCTGCACTGAGATCTAGATACCTATACTTTTACTCCACAAATGTGCAGCAGGATCACTTAGATACTTGCTATTAATTTAAAGTTTATTAATGATAAATAATATAAATATTTATGATGTATACTTGTTTTTCATTTTAAGTTTATTGATGTTAAATAATATAGATATTTTTTAAATGTGAAGATATGATTGATCAATATACTAATTGATAATAGATGTTTTCAGATTGCTCCTTCAGTCCTCTTAGACTGACAATAACCCATCTGAGCTCACCTGTCTTCTTTAAGGTGGTGATATCATTTACTGATAATTTATATTTGCATTTTAAAAAAATGGATTTTGGTACTTAGTTCTTTTAACAGAAATAAATGCAAACATATAGGAGAATGGCCATTGACAATATTTCCATGAATTTCTGTGAAGATTAAATATTTCTATCAACAGCTAAAATTGCTTTATACAGTATTTTTGCTATAATTGTATGAAAGACAGTTCATGATATTCACATAGCTGATATGGAATATCCAAAACTAGACCTGAAAACCATGGATAATTTATAAGCTGATCAATATTTACACTCACTGTGCAATCAGCCTTGTATCACCTTTAGCACATGTCGAGAAACATTTTTATGGGACAAGTGAATTTGATGTTTACAGACATTAAATGAATTGAAAAAACAAAAGGAACATCTCTAAAACTATCATCAGTTTACTATTTAAAATATTATTGTGAGATGCAGATGAATATCTAATAACCCTAGATGGACACCAACAACAGATCAAATCAGATTTCACCAAATTTCAGTTTGGTAAGAATTAATGAGTTTAACGAGTTTATTTGGCTTTATTACTGGAAACAGGTGTAGCTATGTACAGAAGCATGGGTAACGACCAAATATGTATAACTGCAGAGGCCCATTCCATCACAGATGGCAGTCTCATGAAAACTGCATTATGCAATCCTGTCTTCAATCTGCAATCTATAGCCTAGTATCTCCCAAGAGCATGTGCAGTTAAAGAAGACAATAGTAGGTGAATCCTAGTCTACAGACCCTCCCTGGGAATGCCAGAAGACCCATTACCATTGTTATAGGCCAGGCTATCACTGTATTATTTTATTCTAGTTGCCATTGTGACTACAGGTCAAAGTCGAAGAATGGCATATTATGAAAATGAGATATCATCTATTTATTAATACTTATTATTTAACAAGTTTTATGGTTTTAATTGATGTGAAAAAAGAAAATTCTCAGAACTTTCTTAGATGTATCTATATAGATTGGGAAAATAAAAATATTAGTTTAATGTATACAAAGCTGATGAACTGTATAAAATAACAATTTTCCAAAATTAAGTGAGAACCAAAGCTTTCATGATGCTGCTCATTGTGCTGGAAAAAGATATACATGCCTTTATAAAAACAAACTAATGGCACTCTCATCCAAATAGAACCATAAGAACTACAATAACAACCTGCATGCACGACAGGCCCAGTAGTACTAGAGTAGCACAGATATTATAGGGTTAACCAACAATTTTTAAAATTGAAAGCCCTCTATAGAAGATGGAACCCATACCTCACACTGTCAGTGAGGCCCAGACATGGGACTGGATAGGACATGGATCCTAATATCATTACACTGCAAATAAATATAGTAGTGGCTCCTTGTGACATAGTACCATACCATGGAACAGTGTATGCACTGTTCTTGTCACAGAACCTCTCAAACCTCATCACCGAATCTTTTTCCTGAAGCAGACCTCAATTAACAAAGTAATCCACAACTGTCAATATGCATAGCAGACTTCAAATTAACAAAGTAATCCACAATTGTCAATATGCATAGAAGACACTATGGAGTGCTCAACCTTAAATTGGATCTTTATATCACAAAGATCTATAGGAGGGACAGAGAGATAGCAATAACCAGTACATGTCTCCAGGAAAGAACATTTTCAAGGCACAATAGGGTAGATGCACATATGAACTCATAAATGTTTGGGTTAAGGCTTCACCCCAGGCCCTGGCATCCATATATCCAAAAAGTCAGGAATGTTTGTGTGGAAAGTTCCATCCCAAGACCCTTCCCTGAGAGTTGCCTCAATCCAGACTCAACCCCCAAGAAAGCCCGCCAAAGGATGACTCCTCCCTGCAGATGCTCAAGACCACTCCCACAGGGTATTTAAACTGCACCTTCCTATCTCCTCTCTGAGGTCTAGAAGGCCACCCAGGAGTGCTGGTATCCATTAAATTTGGGATTTTTCTAATTCAGTTTGATTTGGTCTGATTTTGATTATTGCGTTGGTAGCAAGATTTATTGGGCTGCAAAAACTCTTCATCTGGAGGTCCCATCAAGGGGGCTGTTTTTCCCACCGGCTCAGGGCCACATGTTTAAAAACACCCTTCTCCACAACACCTGTTCTCCACCAGGCTAAGATTGGCTTCATTTGGGTAAGTTCTGAGTTCCAAGTTATTGGCTTAAAGGTCCAGGGCCTCATGCAATTTTCGGACTGTCCTGCAAAAGATGCGCCTTGCACCAGACCTGACTGGACAAAGGACCTGCCTTATCCCTGTGGGATTCCTTCATCAGGAGACATATTTTCAAGGAATTTCTCACACCTGTTTTGTTGTTGTTGTTTTGTTTTTACCCAAAAGTCTACCACAGTGGATGCATTGTGTCAGGTTTGGGGTTCATCATAGACTTGCAAAAGGAACACTTAGAATTTGAGGCCTGATCTCCAAATGCCCTCAGGCTTCCTTTACAATCTTGCTAAGTTGGGGCTACCTGACATGTCTCTTAATGCTTAAAATATTTTTGCCAGCATAAAACAAACAAGTCCCCCCATAGGTCCATAGTTTCTGGATGCTGTGCTCCTGCTCCTGTTCCCCCTCCCCAACTCCATTCCCCACTTCTCTAGCTGTTTGCTGTTTGTCTCACACTGGAATTCTCTCTACAAGGGATCTGTTTGCCCTTCTCTTCGGACTCTAAGTGCATAGGTGTTCAGTCCTTATGCTTTTCTTCCCCCTACAGCATCTGCTAACCTGGCCCTTAATGGGACCATCTGTGTGTTTGCCTGGCTTCTGCAGCCTACACGATGAATTTTAAGTTTGTCAGCTGACACAGATTCCATAAAAAGTTTTATTTATCTGTTTCTTAATTTATATGTTTAAATAATGTGGCCACAGTATGCTTGTTTTATGCCTATGTGTATATGTGTACTTGTTTTAAGATCTGGAAAACTGGTAACTTCAGATTCCAACAGCTCTGAAAAAATACAAATGTGGGTAGCCACCATTTTTGACCTCAGCATTATCGTTGGTAAGAGTACCCACGTGCACTGGACCTGCCAAGGAGTCATTCTGCCTCCAATATACTTTGGCTTACTAAAATATTCCTTCTAATATTCTTGCCTTTACTAACATTGGTTAGCTGTAACTAACTGGGTAAACTATATATTCAAATTTAACTTATATGTCTAATTTAGAAATACCTAACATGTAAAGATACCCCAATTCCCAAGTGCCTTTACAAATCTGAGAGTATGACATTTAACAAAAGAACTTCTTATGACAGAGGAACATGCCAGCTCCTGCAGCATCCTATTGCTCCTCCAAGAAGATGCATAGTTGCAGGAGACCTTCTGCCTGGAGGCTTGCCTTTGGATATAGCAAAGGCATCTACAGAGCAAAAAGCTGCCTTCCACCTCATCACTTCCTGGACACTAAACTGGGAGATCAATCATCTCAAGACAGGTAAAGACAGGTAGATTGAGCCTTCCCCCCACAAGAAAATCTTCAGACCTCCTGGTCTCACCAGCTAAAGGCAAGCACTGTTTCTTTTTT
>PVIU01029659.1:0-17236 GCA_004026605.1 Ondatra zibethicus
AAAAAAAAAAAAAAAAAAAAAAAAAAAAAAAAAAAAAAAAAAAAAAAAAAAAAAAAAAGATACAAAGCGAGTTGGTAGGGAATGGGGGAGTGAATCTGTGAAAAGCTGGGGGAGGAGGTGAATGTGAATATGACTTAAACATGTTATACAGCACTGTCAAAGAACTAATAAAAATATACAGGACTGATAAAAAAGATGGATGTATGAAGAGAAATGAAAACAGCCTAGAAGTGTAGTTTTAAAAAGTCACAGCTGAGACAGACCTGTGGGTTAGTCTTTCTTCTTTATGGGACTTTGAAGATTGGACACGGCCATTTATAGGAACAGTAGGGGTAGAGGTTTGATTAAACTTTGACACTCATATTTCCTATATTTTTGCTGGTGATGAGACTGTGATGGACACATGTTTGGTGTCTGCCATAGCTGTCTTCCCTTTAGTAACTTCTGTTTGTACCAGAGGCCTTTGATGGTCACATTTCGCTTTCCAGCCTGTGGACTGGGTTTGTATTCCCATCTCTCAAGATGCCCCAGATTGTACCTCCCTGGGGTTCCTAATATTCTAGCTGGGTATGCATCTTCCAAGGGCACTGGGACTAGAGGAAGTAACCACAATGTTGAGATCTGTATAGGCTGACACCAGTCTCTGTATTCACTCATTGCCCTGCTGGAGTGTAGATGCCAAAGAATCCTCTGTAGCTCTGAAGTGCTAGGATTCTGCCAAAGTGAGAGCCAATGGGAGCCTCCAGAGATTGACGTACTTGTTGACCTTAAACTCAGGGCTCTAAGGCTGCAGAGTTATTCTCAGTTAATCCAATCTGCTTCCAACCACCAAGGGTGGGTCACTGAGTCAAGACTGCTGTCTGCTCTTTCTAGCCCATCAGCATCGAATCTTCCCAGTCTTCTCAACAGGCTTTGACTCCAGAGATGCGGTAGGTGAAACTCAGGCTCCCTGACATATGGGTATCACCTGTTCTCAGTGCCTTCAGGCAGCTTAGTTTCAGTTTCCGAGGTAGTGTCCGGCCATTGAGGGAACAGGACTTTTCCTCCGCTGCTGAACCATCTGCAGGAGGAAGCATGAATTCATTAAACCCTGCAGCTGGATTTGAGGTTCCTGAGAGTTGGGGCTTGTTCTGAGGGTGGGATTGCTTCTTTTCACTAGGGCCACCTTAGAGATTGCACATGGGTGAGGGGTCACAAGAACATGAGTGGCCCTAGTACAACGTCATTGCAACATCCTACCCCAGCATAGATAGTGACCTCATAGGAGCTGCGTGATAGAGTGTCCAAAAGTTTAGTGTATCATGACAGGGAGGATGGGCCACAGCACTTTACATCATGGAATCCAGAAAGGACAGTTAATTATGAATACATGAGTTCTTGTTGGAGGCTTATATTTCCTGTTAGTTTGCAGAAAAAGAACGAGTTGGGAGTGGAAGGTGAGTTTATGTGTATAGTCAGAGAATACCCTATATCACTGAAATATATTCTATACAATATTCATTCTTTGACAAAAAACATTATCCTCCATTACAATGTTAAAATTAGGGTTTTACAACCAAAATATTTACTAGTTAGGGGAATTTTCACTTATTGTACTACATTTAGAGCAAGAGCTAGGACAAATATTCAAAATGACACAGGAGACAGTATTATAAAGTCTTATCTATCCCACAGATCCCATCTTAAGTTTTACACCTTCAGTAGAACAGTGCACTGCCTTCCCATGTTTGAGTTTTAGAACAGTAACAGACACCCAACTGAGGGTTACCCTTACCAGCTCTCCTTGAATTTAGACCGGAACACTGGAGTAAGAACTACCCAACGGAATGAGAACAGATGTGATATTGCCAATTTATGCGTCACTTCTATTGCAGGGAGTTACTTGTTTTATGTTTTCTTTTGCCTCCTGTTGGAAGGCCTTCATGGTACCAAATAAGTTTCTCACACATGGCATATCTGATCAGCTAGACGAAGGTTGAACAACAGGGTGGAAAAACCTGGGCTTTCACATGACCTTGTGGAGTAGAAGCTCACCTGCCTTAGGCGGTGAGGCAGAACTTGATAGTACGCTGGGTGCATGAAATTAGGTTTTCTTTTGTGAGTGGGGTATGTGTGTGTTTGTGTATGTACATGTGCGTATGTGCATGTGTCTGTGTATGTATGCACACACGTGCATGTGGTGTGTGTGTGTATGCGCACATCTATGGATTTCAAGGAGGGTGTCAAATACCCTGGAGCTGGCATCATAGGTGGTTGAAGGCTGCCTGATGTGGATGTTGGAAACCGAACTCTGCTGTGCTACAAGAGTAACAAGTGTTAATTGCTGAACCATGTCCCCAGCCCCATGAAAACAGGTTTAATAATTTCATGAGCAAATTATATTATAGTCAGTCTGAGAGGACTCTGCATGCCATGATGAAGAATTTTGAATGAATGGATGCCAAGGGTACTGACAAATATTTGACCATCAGCAAGAGGTGACTTAGTCATCAGAGATCTTCAGAAAGCAGTAGTGAAATAACAAAAATAGACTATAATTAAAGCAGAGGACCCAGGGAGAACTCACTAGTACTTCCTGAATGTCACAAAATATTGAGAAAATATCTTTGAGTATTCAAAAATAGTTTTTATTCAACAATTGAGTTATTCTCTCACTAATTCACTGACTGAAATTCTCACACAGAACCTTGCTATCTCCCTCAGTCTTGAATATGTAAATGTTTTCGACAAATGTAAGATTGGAACTGCAATAGATCATAATTATTAGTTGGCTATGAATATAAAAATTTGGTAGAAATCAAGGGAAACATAAGAATTTCTCTTATGGAATTTCCCCTAGCCATTAGCTATGTCCTACTAGCAGATCACATATCCTTTGATATAATTTATACAAATTATCTAGAATAAACAAATCCTTAGTTACAGAAAGTATGTTATCTAAATATACTCAGTATTTTATTCAATATATTCCTAGTTGTGAAACTGTCAATGTAATCTAATTTGGGAATCTCTTCAGTTCTCTGAAGGGAAACCCTATAATCACCAAGGGTCATTAGTCATCTCCACTCCTTAATTCTACTACAGATCCAGGGAAACTGATTATTTAGTCCCATAGCCTACTGTTACAAACCTATTTAAAATACTATTTTATTTATAAATTATGTAATATGTTCTCTGTAGTTTATAATAGTTAAGCAAGACAAAAACACAGCATTGAATATTTACTTGAACAAAATTAGAAATATACAGGTTTAAATGATAATTATATTCTCATCACTTTTTCTATGTCATAGTATCCATATCTGGAATCTGCTACAAGTTGTTAATATTTTCTACTATTGTGGAATAAAACTTTAATGCAAAATGGAAGATAGTACATATCTGTGGGCCATATATGGCTTCTGTATAGTTACCTCTGTTACTGGAGCATGTAAACATACTCAGCTAACACATAAGTTAGTGAACTTACATCCATTCTAAGAAGACTTTAGCAAGAATCATGTTGCCTTTGATTAATGAGCTAAATTTTGTTGAATTTTTCTAGCTATCATGTAACACTATTGCTGGGAGACAGGACAAATGTCTGCTCACCCCAGATTGGGAAACTAATGACACAACAAAATAATGGATATTACTGAAGTAAAACTTGTTGAACCCATAAGATTTTATTTGGCTTACTAATAAAACCCAAGGAGTGATATGGCTAAAGGGTCACAGGAGCAGGGGTGACTCCAAAGCAGCTCAATGCTGGAAGCCTACCTCAGCATAGGTACAGCTCACAGAGGCTCACTGTACACTTTGAGGCAGCTTACTAGGTCAGAGAGAGTCTCTTCCATGCAGCTCAGCTGGTCTCGGGCTCTTTAGTATTTTTATATAAGCTCGGGGAGGAAAGGGCTTTGTGCATCTGGTCAGTTTCAGGGACTTCCTGAATTGTTTGTTTCCCAATATTAATGAGCCCCTTTTTAAAACTTCCTAAGTCTTAACAAGCTTCCCCCCAAGGTGGATTCTTTTTAACTTACTTGGAGGAAGTTCTTCTTGAGAGTATGAGTTCTACAAGATCTTACAGAGTGGTATCCTTTGAACATGGCAGTTCCTAGAAACTATAGCAAGAAAACATTAGTTATTTAACTGTGGTTATGAGATAGCAATGAAAATGAATAAATTAGTGCCACAAGAAGAACATGGCTAGTACAAACATTTATCACAGAAAACCTAAGGCAAAGAGTATATATTGTAGATATATCTTTTTATGAGGTTCAAAAATTATTAAAAACTAAGAGGCTGAATTTACTCTCCATCCTCAAAGTGTATATATGTATAATTATACATAATATATTATGTATCATACTTTTATACCATATATTGTATATATACAATATATAACTTACATATGTACCATATAACATACAACATATTGTATACATATACACAATATATAACCTACATATGCACCATATAACATACAACATATTGTATACATATACACAATATGTTATAGATATTATACATAAACTATTTTATTTATATACACCAAGTACACACGCGCACACACACACACACACATACACACACCATCATTAAGTAGTATTTGCCTGTGAGCTCTGAGAGAAATGAAGCAATCCCCATGGACAATTCAGTGAGACTTCAGTGCCAGAAGGAGGATCGCCACCACAGCTTGGCGGCCTTGCTGGGAGAAGGAGATGGGAATACCTGAAGGGACTCTGACCAGCTAGAGTATGGTCAGCATGGCTCTGGCAGGCTTTGCCTTTCTCCCTTTCCCTTTGCCTTGCTAAAAACCATAAAAACCACTGGATTACATTCCCAAAGCTAGTCACCAAGGTCTATTTGGACTACCTGAGGCCGACTCCCAAGGTACAGTTATCCAAGTACTGATATCCAGCAAACAGAAGCCCCCTTTGGCTCATGTGATTAACACGCCCAATTAAAATTAAACACCTCATCTTAACATGGGTTTTCCCCTTTTACCTTTATAAACTGAATTTGCCCATGTGCCATATTTGTCTCCTCTCTATCCAGGGGCAATCCTTTGTTCCTCTGGGACGAATACCCCTTCCCCTTCTCTCTTGTCCCCTATCTCCTTTACCACCACATCCTAGCCCATCCTAACACAGACCTCCACTTTTGCTACTCTTAAACATTACACCTGCAAAGTGCCTGAGTCAGGAAGCAGCCACTTTAACTTTTCTTGCCTGCTTAATAAAGGATCTCTGTGAAGACAGGTGTTTGGGTGTGGTTTGTGCCCAATCCAGGGTCCTGAGGGAAGCCCCTCTGTACAGGTGGTCTCCTTCAATAGGACTGTGAAAACTCAATGTGGCTGGAATTTGGAGACAAGCATGTCCTTGTAGAGAAGATCTCGGAGATATTAGCTGTGTACTAATCTGCATCTAACTCCTGAGTTAGGGAAAGAAGCACCAGGCAACAAAAAACAAAACAGCTTCCATCATCCACACAGGGCAAACAGAGGTCTGTGGTGTGGGTGATGGTGGGAGACAGAATCAAAAGGGAGGTCTTTGGGATTCAGTCCTTGAAAGGATGTAGGACTAGTGGTGGGGCTGCACTTAAAACAGTGCTGGAAAAGAAGTTTCGCAAAGACCAAATGGACTTAAAATAAGCAAATACCAGAGTAGAGTCCAATATAGTTTGAAAGGAAACTTTAAAGTTGTGCACCTCAAAGCATAAGATAGTGTCTGCCAGCCAATTAGAAGTTATCAGGCATTTCAGGAGGCGTGACATTCTGGTCTGCAATATGGAGCAAAGGTAATAAAACAGGCTCCCAAACTGTGGAGTTTAAAATGAACTTAAGAAAACTGAAATGACTTTTATAAGCAGTTTACAGTCATATGCTTAAGAAAGATGAAGAAAGCAGAAGCGCGCTGAGGAGATAAATACAAGCAGTAAAAGAGCCAACGAAATTCACAGTGGTGCAAATACAGCAGCAGGAAAGAAAGATTCTTGACATTCTAACAGAAAATGATACCATAGAAAAAAGGGAAGTGATTTAAAAAACACACCAAGACAGACTTAAACGGTGACAGCAGCATTGTAGGAAGTCACAGGGGTGTCTTAGGAGTCAGGGAAGGGCACACATAGTTGGAGTAGATATTTTCTGTAAATGCCAAAACTTCAAACTCAATCAAAGGAGATCAATAAATACCAAACACAACAAATTTAAAGAACATAAAGACAGTCTAGAACCTTGTGAAAATCATGACGAGAAAACCTAATAAGGGGCTAAAGAAAAACATAAGAGTTCAAACCAGAATGAACTGGCAACAGACTTCTGATCAGGAACTATTATAAGCTGAAGGAAAATTGAGCAACATTTTACCTCACCAGAAGGTGGTGGGCGAGAAAAAAAAAAAAACAAAAACACTATGAACAACTATCCAACAGCATGTAATATCTTTCAAAATAGAAAAAAAATGTTTTTCATAGAAAAATAGTTTGGAAAATTTACCACTGGCAAGCCACCAGTTCAAGGGAATTACGGAAAGATCTTCAGGCAAAAAGAAATGGTAACAGAAGTTTGGATCTTACAAATGAAAGTTCTGAAACTGGCAAATGGAAGGGTAGATATACAAGATTTTTCTTCATTTGAAAACCTTTAAAAAAGACAATTTTAAAACGAGATATCAGAATACACACAAAAACATTTTTAAAAATACCTGGTGACTGAACAGTGATGTCTCAGAACCAAATGGGAGGAGCTGCGGCATCCTCCCCAGTGTGGTATGGAATGACCATGCTTTCTTGATGGCTCGACCATATGAGAACACAGATAGATCCCAATCTGCTCATGAGCTAGGGACTATATTTCAACCCCCGAAAGTAGCATCTATGTGATGGGAACACAAGCAGGCTGTGGCCTCAGCTGCATGGCCTTTGCAAGGAGTTGAGCAGACATCAGACTGGGACTAGAGGGAGGTTTAGTGGATGAAATGCTTGCTGCAAAAGCACAGGGACTTGAGTTTGGAGTCTCACATCCCCTCAGTTGTCAGGCATGGGGATATCTGCCCGGAACCCAAGTGTTGTGAAGGTAGAGACAGATGGATCTCAGGGTCTCACCCGGAATCTCAGACGAGTTGAAGTGGCAAGCTCCAGGCTCAGTGCAGCCTTGTTTCAAGAATAAGAACTGTAGCAATAGAGAAAGACACCCCAAATTCACCCCTGGCCCCCAGAAGAGCCTACACAGGCAAATGCATCTGCACACACACGTACATGCAGCCATACTCCCCTCACAAAGCATGGAATTAAGGCTGTCTGCCCCCGCAAAACTTGCCCACTTAGAGGAAATACTGCAAAAGGAAATAGATAAATGTGGTTAGTGTTTTCCACATTAGCCTCTGATTTAGACAAGGTAAATTGGCTACAAGAGAGGTTGAGATGAAGGCACTATCTTGTTAATTGTAAGTGGAAGAGAAAATTTATTCTTGGAATAAAACTATATTTGAACCCATGGGAAGAAGTGAAAAGTTTTGGTGGAACTGTTTGGGAAAGATTAGGAAGGTGCGGTGTTGGAGGTGTGTCATTTTGGAGGCAGGCTGTAGAGTTTCAAAGTAGAAGATTGCCAGAATCTCTCTCTGCCTCCCACCTGTGGATTAATAGGTAAGCTCTCAGCTACTGCTCCAGCACCGTGTCTGCCTGCCTGCTGTCACCCTCTCCACCGTGAAGGCCAGGAACTCTAACCCTCCAAAACTCTTTGGGAAGTTGCCTCTGTCAGGGTGTCATAGCATAGCAATAGAAAAGTAGCTATAATACCAGTTTGTGGGGTAAGAGAGGACTGTGTTCATTTAAAGAGAAACACGTCGGAAGCCAATCCAGGCCGGATCTTAGTAATTATATAGAGATTTTTGTAATTTTTTTCAAGCTCCATGGAGGGTCATGCGTGTGCCTTGAAGTGGTGGTGGTGGTGGGGCTCTGGTGGGTTTTAGTGACTTAAGCTGACATATGAATAGGTTATAAAGGTGATAATGTAGTCAAGAGGAATGCAAAAGTGGTAAAGCAGATCAAGGGACCTGCCAGGATCACGTGAAGGCAAATGTGGTAATACATGTGCGGAGCTGGAGTTCTACATGTGCTAGTGAATGTCTGGAAGGCTTTGAAGCAGCGCTTCTCAACCACCTTGATGCTGCCACCCTTTAACTCAGTTCCTCAAGTCGTGGTGACCCCCAACCATAAAATTATTTTTGTTACTACTTTACAACTGTAATGGTGCTACTGTTATGAAATGTAATGTAGATATCTGATATGCAGGATTTGGCCCCTGTGAAAGGGTCGTTTGACCCCCAAGGGGTTGTAATTCACAGGTTGAGGATCCTGTGATGCTTTAAAGCCTCAATAAAAGGGATAAAAACAGAGAGACATTGCCTCAACTGCTTTTTAAATGGGATGGCCATGATTACTGCAGGTGAGTATTGAATAGGGAGCGCTAAAGCCCCATGAATTGCAGATCTATCTATCCCTGATTAGTGCACAGAATACTTGGACCTCAGTAGATGCTGAAACTTCATGTTCTTTGGTTACTGGAGGCTCCCAAGAGCATTAGAGACATCGGTGCCCAGACATGGAGACAGAGTGATACAGGTAAATAGGATTAAGCTTGTCACAAGAGTCAGCAATTTCTCCCCCCAGAATATGTAGTGCACATTGATCTTCTGGGGCTAAAGTTCATTTGCCCATTCCTGTGATCCTTTCAAAAGGCAGTTTTGGCCAGTAGATAGATGGTGCAGGTTCAGACCCTGTCAGACCCGCGGGAAGGGGTGGGAGAGGCATAGATGAGCATGCCCTACTTTCCCTTGGTCTTAGGCTGGGTGGTGCTGTGTGAGATGGTCCCACCGAGTCCCTCCAGGTTGGGATATGTGCAGTGGTCCTGTCACAGTGCCTCAGGATGAAGAAACTGGATAGCCCAGGGAGAACGATCTGAAATTATAGAGAGCTATGCAAGGTAAGTACTTCCTATCTACTCTGCTGCACTCAGCATTAAGGTTTTTTTTTTCTTATAAACTGATTGGCCCATTAGCTCAGGCTTCTTACTTCTTATTAACTCATAACTTATATTAGCCCATTATTCTTGTCTATGTTAGCCACATGGCTTGGTACCTTATTTGGGGAGGCAGTAACATCCTGCTTGCTCTGTGGCTGGGTCATGACTGCAGAAAGAGCTTTCCTCTTCCCAGAATTCTCCTGCCTGGTTGTCCTGCCTCTACTTCTTGCCTGGCTACTGGCCAATCAGCATTTATTTAAAATATAAGTGACAGGGTACAGACCACTGTCCCACAGCACTCCCCCCTTTTTTAAAAAAACAAGAACTCTGAATCTAACATCCTTTGTTTAACTTTTCTTCTGACCATTATCCATAACAACTTGTAACCAACATTCTAAACAAAGGAAAATATTTATAGTTCATTTTTGGGAATGTGGGCATAGTTTTCCAGGCTACTTCCTGCTGGTTGGGGGCACTGATAATCTTATGGGGACCTTTTTCCAGTGAGGCAGTCACATCTTGCTTGCTCTGTGGCTGGATCAGTACTGCAGCATTAAGGTTTTAACAGAACAATCAATACAAGCCATGACAGCTATTCTTGGTCGTCAACTTCATTACATCTGGAATTAACTAAAAATCAAGCATCTGGGCACACCTATGGTAGATTTCCTTGGATCATTCAAGGTCAGAAGACCCACCCTAAATCTGAACCATACATGCATATGAATATATATAGAATATATGTATATATGAGTATATATACATATATATTCATTCCATTCTTTTTTCTCTAGAGAATTCCAACAAATACACAGTCAATGGTATACTGTCATATGCTTGGGTTCTTGGTTATGTTTCTTTAGGATCCCCTTAGCAGCAAAATGATAGGATCAATTGCTCAAGTCAGACAGTGGTGGTGCTTTGGAGACCCTGTCTTCTCTTTGATGAAAGGTTTTATTATATTATCCTAACCTCTGAGTGTCTTACAGATTTATAAAAGCATCTGAAAGCTATGGAAAGGATACAGAATGGGCAATGAATTTGCAAAAAGGTACAAGGATCTATCTATCTATCTATCTATCTATCTATCATCTATCTATCTATCTATCTATCTATCTATCTATCTATCTATCTATCTATCTATCTCTTTCTATGAAAGAATATCCAGCATTGCCATTGCTGTCTTGATTTAGCGCAAAACACTTCCGGATTTTTTTCTCAATGCCTAACTGTCATTTCAGTCTTTGATGAAATTTTGGCTTAATCTTTATGGCTCAAAACACTCACTGTTTGGTGACATACATGGAAAGGATAGTCTTTTATATGTATAATACAAAGAATCCTAAGAATATAGAAAAGGAGACACTACATTTTCCAGTACAGAACTGAATAAGAATGAATCAAATGTCTGTGTACACTATGCTATTTATTAAAAAAATCATTTACTAAAACCATATATCTTGTGTCATGTCCTAATTACCAATAGAATGAAGAGCCTGAATGAAGACTGTCACATGTCCTGATATAGCTAGTCTGTGAAAGTGACAAGGTTCTGTTTCCTTTTAAAATGTTTTCAAAAGTCAACATTGACTCCTCTATGACAGATAGTGGACTTTGTGATCCGTGGGTGAATTCTGCAGAAGGCTACAGAACCAAGTGCACATCGCTCCGCCCTGTTTGGTGGGGAAGGAAGGCTCTCTCCTGATCCCATACTCCCGCTATTTAAATTTTACAGTCAAATGCTAAACAGACATTTTGTAGTCTTGATGGCCCTCCCAATGAATATTTTCTTGCTTAGAGTAATCAAATTTAGAGACTGTGCTGGAGGAAAAAGCTGCCACATTGCATTATATTATGACTGTGACTTACCTGGCAATTTGCAAGGTAATTCAATTGCTGAGGCTCAATCATTTGCAGGCAAAATTTAGCTCACTCGGAATTAAGAGGAGGATGGAATAATAAAATGTCCTATTTGGTATTGTTGAAAGCAAGAAAGGAGCTGGTACATCAGATGACTTGAGGGAGCTGGAGCAACTGGCTGCTAGGGTGAGGACAGGCCCTGGATTACTGTGTGACAGTCACCAGAGGAGTGATCCTGGTTAGGGGGACTACACAATGAGTGTCATTCACAAAGCATTCTGTCTGAGGACAGTTGCATAAGAAAATATTCTTATCTCCATGTAAAAACATATAAATGAAGACACTGAGTGTTGTGGCTTGTTTTGAACAGTCAGGTCCCAGGTGGTGGCACTGTTCTGGAAAGTGGTGGAACCTGCAGGAGGTAGAGTCTCACAGGACAAAGTGAGGCAACTAGGGGAGGCCTTCAGGTTTTATGGCTTAATCCCACTTCCTTCCTGCTTACTCCCTGCTTTGTGATCACATATGAATTGTGACTAGGCACCTCACATCACTAACACCACAGCTACCCTACCACAATGAACTGTATCCCCTTAAACTATAAGCCAAAATGAACTCTTTGTTAAATTGCTTCTGATCATGTATTTGGTCACAGCAATGAGAAAAGCAAAGAACAGAGTGATGATCAGAGGCAGTGCCTCCCTCATTCAAGGGCACTTGGCTCGTTGTAATAGAAGTGGGAGGAGAGGCTGAACTCCCAAATAGAGATATGCCCAAATATAATTAATTAAAGTGACATCATATTGGTGTATGGATGGTGTCTTTAGAAGAGGAGACATAAAGGGGTGAGAAAACTAGGGGGAGACACAGTTATAAGAACAAAGCCATGAGAATGTGAGAGCAGAGACTGAGGGTTGCTAGTTGTCATCAGAAGATGGAAGAGTCACAAAGACCATTATTCCTTAGAACCCATCCACTGACAACTTGAATTTGGGTTTCTAACCTCAAGAACTGTGATCAATAAGTAAGTGTTCTCTTGGGCCACCCAGCTTGTGGTCTTTGTTACAGAACTCCTAGGGGACTAATAACAGCTTCTGAGAGCAATACAATTTCCATTTATATCGACTTGACTATGGACCAGGTGTTTTACATATATTACCGAGAAATATTTCAGAAAGAGCTCTGAGTATATTCTCAACAGCAACATTTTAAGTGTTTATCTTAGTGTTTATAATAAATGCTATACCTGGGATTCTAATCACAGACCTGAGTATAAATCTATGTCCTTTATACTGTGTGCTTAAGACATGGTGGTGGTCCAGATGTTTATGGCAGGATTAAGAAGAGGGACCTGCAACCCTTTTGAATTCATCCTTTCTTTTAAGTCCCTAGAGCAAACGCTAACCCACTTTTAATTCCACAATGCAAATTCACATACATTTGTTAGACTATGTTTTTGAGATTATCACTCAACTAATCCTAAAAGTGGTTACAATGCATATACTGAAAAACCTATGCCTAGAAGAGTAGAATTTTCTCTTTGTCCTTTTCCAAACCATAGAAAGCATAGCTGATGTTTCCTGAACAGTGCAATGAGTTAAGTTTTTTCCCTTCTTCAGGACTGTTGTAGAATATTATTTTAACTATGGAAAGATATGTTACATTCGTTTATTCTGTGGAATATTACTTTCACTGTGCAAAGATATTACATTTATGTATGCTGAACTTGATTAACGATGTAAGGATGTGTGTTTAATTATATAAAGATGAGTTGCATCTGTTTCATCTTGCCTATGGCACCTGATTGATCTAATAAAGAGCCAATAGCGAGGCAGAGAAAGTATAGGCAAGTCTGGCGAGCAGATGGAATAAATGGTAGGAGAAATCTAGGCTACAGAAAGAAATGACAAATGAGAGAGAAGGAGGAGTGAATGAGGGAGACATCCAGGGCAAGAAGTCAGGCAGCCGCCAGTCAGCCAGACATAGAAACAGCAAGAAAGCAAGAAAAGGTTAAAAGCCCTGAGGTAAAAGGTATATAAAGAGAAACAGGTTAATTTATATATCAAAAAAGCTAGCCCGAAATGTGCCTAAGTTAGGATGAGCATTCAAAACTAATAATAAGTCTCTGTGTCGTGATTTGGGAGCTGGTTGGTGGCTCAAACGAAAAAGCCTGCTGCATTGTACATTCTGGGGTAAATACTAATGTCTCATCTATATTGTATCAGACCTAAGGACAGAGAGGGATCAACGCATCTCTTCATGTACTCAAGGAAGGTGAGTAAGGCCTCCCCAGGACATCCACTGGGCTCACACTGCCTTTTCCAGGGTTCAGGACAGGCTGCAGACATGTTCTTACCTGATACAATGTGAACTCAGATGAACTCAATGTAAACACTGGATTTCTTGAAAATTCTAATGTTATTATTCATCCTTAGTATTTTTTTAAAAATATTTATTTATTTATTATGTATACAATATTCTGTCTGTGTGTATGCCTACAGGCCAGAAGAGGGCACCAGACCCCATTAAAGATGGTTGTGAGCCACCATGTGGTTGCTGGGAATTGAGCTCAGGACCTTTGGAAGAGCAGGCAATGCTCTTAACCTCTGAGCCATCTCTCCAGCCCCTAGTCTTTTAAGATGCTTTTGTCTAATACATATAGACCCCATAGGCAGCTTATTTCAACTCATGATACGGCAGTCTTTCGGCACATTTAGGTTCTTAGTGCTATGGGAAATATCCGCAGGAGATCATTAGCTGTAAACAGCACACACAAGCACATCGCTGCACTCACAGCTCTCCGAGGTCTTTCCACTTCTTCCATATGTGGACTCTGAGCAAGACGCTTATCCTCCCTGAGCCTCAGTATCCCTAAATGCTCACAGTAATGAGAACCTTTTGGTGTTAGTGTATGGAGTGGCTACTTGTGTCTTTGCTAGTCCTTTACATATGCTAACAGTTTAGAGCTTGTCTTAGTCTGGTGGGGGAACCTTAACAAAGTGTGGTTGGCTGGGTGGTTTATTTCCTCAAAACTCTGGAGGCTAGAAGCCTGGAATCAAGGTGTGGACAGGGCTGTCTCATTGAGACCGCCCTTCTTGGACTGTAGATCGATGTATTCTCTCTATGTCTGCATGTGGTGTTTTTTTTTTCTTGTTATCTTTCCTTGTGTCTTAAGGAGTTCTGTCACATTGGATCGGGATATACCCTGACGATCTCACTTAATCTTGATAAACTCTTTTAAGAGACATTTTCCACCTCTAGTCTCATTCTAAGATATCGGGGCTTTGACTCTAACACATGAGTTTGGGGAGAGCATATTTCAGCCTGTCAGCACACCTCATTTACCTTCTACAGGCCACTCCCATTGGACTCTATATGATTCTCCAAACACACACAGGAGCTGTTTTACTCTGCCTTCAGTGTTCCAGTACTCATGGAAACTAGTCCACTTTACCGGGGATTTCTCAGCTGCCTTCTCAACAAGCCAGCAGTTTCTCATTGCCCAAGGCCTGGTGAAATCTAAGAAGGTTTTTTTTTTTTTTTTTTTTTTTTTCTTTTTATTCCTCAACATTCAAAAGGAATTCATTTCTTTTCCTAAGGCCCTATTGGAGTTTGATTTTATATGTATGAGAGAAACATATTTTATTCACTTCTACATCTTCGTAAGTTTCAGGCAGGATATTGTACAAAGTAGTAATTCAAGCACTAACCCCTTTGAATTGCATTGCATGCTAATCAATAAGGCCAATACTTTTCCCTTGTCAGAAATACTTTCATCTGCTCTCTTCCTGTGCTGAGATAGGAGGTGCAGATGGGTAAGTTTGTGCACACCGGGTGAGAACGTCCCCGAGGGGGTGCTGGGACCACCAGCCCCTGCTGCAGTGGGCCTCTTTGTTCCACACAACCCTGCCCTGCCCCCCCCGCAAATTTGCCCTTTCCTCTGTGGGTCCTTGAACCACCAGAACTCTTTCTTCCTGTGTTGAGATCAGAGGTGCAGATGGCTATCCAGAGGGGTGAGTGTGTGCAAGCCTTCCTGGAAGGTCCCCACCCACTGAGACTCCCCTGACTGCAATCAAAGGAAGAGATGGGCAGGTGCCAATCCAAGAATTCCTCCAACAGCTTGAAAAGCAACATGATAACACCAGAAACCAGCGAGTTTGCAACAGGAAAACCTGAGCAACCTAACCCAGAAGAAGTAGAAGAAATCGACTTTAAATGTAACATTATGAGAGTGATAAAGACCTTTAAAGAAGAGGTTAAAAACTCCTTTGAAGAAAGGGATGAGAAAACTAACAAAAAGTTAGAAGAAATGAATAAATTCCTCAAAGATACCCTAGAAAACAAAGAAAAAGCAATCAAACAGGTAATGGAAAGAGTTCAAGACTTAAAAACTGAAATGGAAATGGAGGCAATGAAGAAAACACAAACCCAAGGGAAGGCTGGAGATGGAAAATCTGGGTAAACAAGCAGGAACCGCAGAGACAAGCATAACCAACAGAATACAAGAGATAGAAGAAAGAATCTCAGACACTGAAGATATGATACAGAAAATAAACTCAGTGATCAAAGAAAACAACAAATCCAACAAAAACATCCAGGAAATCTGGGACACCATGAAAAGACTAAACCTAAGAATAATAGGGGTAGAAGAAGGAGAAGAATTCCACTCCAAAGTCCCAGAAAATATATTCAACAAAATTATTGAAGAAAACTTTCCCAACCTAAAGAAGGATATTCCTATGAAGGTTCAAGAAGCATACAGAACACCAAATAGGCTGGATCAAAAAAAACCAAACATTCCCTCGCCATATAATAATCAAACACAAAACACACAGAATAAAGAAAGAATATTAAGAGCCACAAGGGAAAAAGGTCAAGTAACATATAAGGGCAAACCTATAAGAATTACACCTGACTTCTCTATGGAAACCATGAAAGCCAGAAGGTCTTGGGTAGATGTGCTACAGAAACTAAGAGACCATGGATGCAAGCCCAGACTACTATTCCCAGCAAAGCTTTCTTTCACCATCGATGGGGAAAACAAGATATTCCAGGATAAAAACAAATTTAAGCAATATATAGCCACAAACCCAGGCTTACAGAAAGTACTAGAAGGTAAACCACAATTAAAGGAAGCAAACAACACCCATAATAACACAGACATCTAACAACCCTACACTAGCTCAACTCAAAGAAGGGAGACACACAAACCCTACCAAAATAGAAAATAACCGGAGTTAACAACCACTGGTCATTAATAACGCTTAATATCAACAGACTCAACTCACCTATAAAAAGACACAGGTTAAGAGAATGGATACAAAAATAGGATCTGACATTCTGCTGTTTACAAGAAACACACCTCAACCACAAAGACAGACATTATCTCAGAGTAAAGGTTTGGGAAAAGGTTTTTCAATTAAACAGCCCTAAGAAACAAGAAGGTGTGGCCATACTAACATCTAACAAAATCAACTTCAAACTAAAATCAATCAGAAGAGATGGAGATGGACACTTCATACTCATAACAGGAAAGATTCATCAAGATGAAGTCTCAGTTCTGAATATCTATGCCTCTAATATAAAAGCACCCACATATGTAAAAAAAAAAGACATTACTAGAACTCAAGGCACATATCAAACCCCAGACACTAATAGTAGGAGATTTCAACACTCCTCTCTCACCAATGGACAGATCAACCAGACAGAAACTTAACAAAGAAATACGAGAACTAACAGATGTAATGAATCAAATGGATCAAAGATGAAATAAAGAAAAAAATTAAAGTCTTCCTTGAATTCAATGAAAATAAACAACATACACTAACCTATGGGACGCTATGAAAGCAGTGCTAAGAGGAAAGTTCATAGCACTTAGTGCCCACAAAAAGAAAACAGAGAGAGCACACATTAGTGACTTAACAGCACACCTGAAAGCTCTAGAAAAAAAAAGAAGCAGACTCACCCAGGAGGAGTAGAAGACTGAAAATATCAAACTGAGGGCTGAAATCAACAAAATAGAGACACAGAAAACAATCCGTAGAATCAGTGAAGCAAAGAGCTGGTTCCTTGAGAAAATCAACAAGATTGACAAACCCTTATCCAAACTAATCAAAAGGCAGGGAGAGAACACTCAAATTAACAAGATCAGAAATGAAAAGGGGGACATAACAGACACTGAGGAAATTTAAAGAATCATTAGGTCTTATTACGAAAGCCTGTATGCCACAAAATTGGAAAATGTACAATAAATGGACAGTTTTTTTAGATAAATACCACATACCGAAATTAAATCAAGACCAGGTGAACAATTTAAATAGACCTATAAGTCGTGAGGAAATAGAAGCTGTCATCAAAAACCTCCCAACCAAAAAA
>PVIU01029660.1:0-17257 GCA_004026605.1 Ondatra zibethicus
GCTTCAGTTAGCTATTTTGCTAGCATTCTTAATGGACAGAGTAAGATGAGAACAAAGTCCCATTAACAATTGAAATTAAGAGGAAGTTTTTATTGTTCTTAGATAATATTATTTTCTATCTGGAAATGCCAAAATATTTTAAAATTATCAGGTATATCATGAGAGATTAACAAATTTTGCATAGTAGAGTGATAATAAAGTCAATTGCCAAAAAAAAAAGAAACTGCATTAATGAGGATATTTATTTGTAACATTGAACAATAGAGGAAAGAATTTTAGAAATGTTTTTAGATGCAGTTAGATACATTTTAAAACATAAAATGTTGTACATTTTTCATTTCACTTTAGACACTCTACCCAAATACACTATGTATGAGTCCCTGTGAGAACACGGAAATCACAGAATGAAAACATTCTGCCGACATTATGAAATAGAAGATCTTGATCATAAGAAACTATGAATGGGCGTAACAGACATATATACAAAATATACAACATTCCACCCAAATACAAAAGAATATACATTCTTCTCAGCACCTCATGGAACCTTCTCTAAAACTGACTTAACAGATTAAAAAAAATAGAATAAACTCCTGCATCTTTTTTAATTTTTTTTATTGATTTTATTGAGCTCTACATTTTTCTCTGATCCCCTCCCTGCCTCTTCCCTCCCCTTCAACCCTCTCCCATGGTCTCCATGCTCCCAATTTACTCAGGAGACCTTGTCTTTCTCTACTTTCCATGTAGATTAGATCCATGTATGTATGTCCCTCTTAGGGTCCTCATTGTTATCTAGGTACTCTGGGATTGTGATTTGTAGGCTGTTTTTCTTTGCTTTATGTTTAAAAACCACTTATGAGTGAGTACATATGATAATTGTCTTTCTGGGTCTGTATTACCTCAGTCAATGTTTTCTAGCTCCATCCATTTGCCTGCAAATTTCAAAATAACATTTTTTTTCCTGCTGTGTGGTACTCCATTGTGTAAATGTACCACACTTTCCTTGTTCATTCTTGGAAACAACCTACCTCAAGACCCACTAATACCACTTGTGGGTATATATCCAAAGGATGCTCAGTCATGCCACAAGGAGATGTGTTCAACTATGTTCACAGCAGCATTGTTTGTCATAGCCAGAAGCTGGAAACAACCTAAATGCCCCTCGACCAAAGAATGGATAAGGAAAACTCTTGTATCTTATTGGATCACTGTGGCTTAAAGTTAGAATTCAACAACAACACAAATTCCAGAAAGCTTACAAACTCATGGAAACTGAATAATGCTCAATGGAATTTCTTCCCTGGGGCAAGGAAGAAATAAAGAAAAAAAAGTAAAGACTTGCTAGAATTCAGTGAAAATGAAGGCACAACATACCCAAACTTCTGGGACACTGTGAAAGCAGCACGAAGGGGAAAGTTCATAGCACTAAGTACCTACATAAAGGAGTTGGAGAAATCCCACACTAGTGAATTAATAGAACATCTGAAAGTTCTAGAACAAAAAAAAAGCAAACTCACCCAAGAGGAGTAGACACCAGGAAATAATCAAATTGAGGGCTAAAATAGGTAATTTAGAAACAAAGAGAAAAATACAAAGAATCAATGAAACAAATAGTTGGTTCTTGGAGAGATCAGGGACACGAGAAACATATCTAAACATAGTAAAAGCAGTTTACAGCAAGGCAACCCCAACATCAAATAAAATGGGGATAAACTCAAAGCTATTCCACTAAAATCAGGAACAAAACAAGGCTGTTTACACTCTCCATAGCTATTCATTATAGTACTTGAGTTCTAACTAGAACAATAAGACAACAAAAAGAAATCAAGGGGATACAAACTGGAAAGGAAGAAGTAAAACTATTGCTATTCACAGATGATATTATAGTATACATAAGTGACCCCAAAAACTCTAACCAGGAACTCCTATAGCTGATAAACACCTTCTGTAATGTTCCAGGATACAAGATTACCTCAAAAAAATTAGTAGCCCTCCTATATACAAATGATACATGGGACAAGAAAGAAATCAGAGAAACATTACCTTTACAATAGCCACAAATCTAAAATATCTTGGGATAACTCTGACTTAACAAGTGAAAGACCTGTATGACATGAACTTTAAATATCTAAAGAAGAGTTTGAAGACAATATAAGAGAATGGAAAGATCTCTCGTGCTCTTGGATAGTTAGAATTACTATAATAATAGGGCAATCTTGCCGAACGGTGGTGGCACACACCTTTAATACCAGCACTTGGGAAGCAAAGGCAGGCAGATCTCTGTGAGTTTGAGTCCAGACTGGTCTACAGAGCAAGTTCTAGGACAGGCTCCAAAGCTATAGATAAACCTTTTCTCAAAAAACCACAACCAATAAATAAATAAATAAAAGGCAATCTTATCAAAAGCAACCTACAGATTCAATGCAATTCCTACCTCAAAGGAACAGTTCTCAACTTCATATGGAAAAACAAAAAACCCAGAATAGCTAAAACAATCCTGTACAATAAAGGAGCTTCTGGAGACATCACCATCCATTACTTCAAGCTCTACTATAGAGGTTTAGTAATAAAAACAGCTTGGTATTGGCGTAAAAACAGACATGTGGACAAATTAATCGAATCTAAGACCCTGACATTAATGCATACACCCATGAACACCTGATTTTTGACAAAGTAGTCAAAAATGGTAAATGGAAAAATGAAAGTATCTTTAACAAGTGGTGATGGCATAACTGGATGTCAACATGTAGAAGACTGCAAATAGACCTGTATCTATCACCATGCACAAAACTCAAGTCCAAGTGGATAAAGGACCTCAACATCAATGCAGTTACATTGAACCTGACAAAAGAGAAAGTGGGAAATAGCCTTGAATGCATTGGCACAGGAGACCAATTCCTAAATATAATAGTAGAACAGACACTGAGAGCAACAATCAATAAGTGGGACCTCCTAAAACTGAAAAGCTTCTATAAGGCAAAGGACATGGTAGATAAGATAAAACAACAGTGTAGAGAATGTGAAAAATTCTTCACCAAATCCACATCTGACACAGGTTTAATCTCCAAAATATATAACAAACTCAAAAATCAAGAGATCAAACTACAAAATGATCCAATTAAAAATGGGTTAGGGATCAAAACAGAGAATTCTCAGCAGAAAAATCTCAAATGGCCAAATGACATTTAAGGAATTGCTCAAAATCCTTAATCATCAGGGAAATACAAATCAAAATGACTCTAAGATACCATCTTACACCAGTCAGAATGGATAAGATAAAAACCACTGAGGGCAACTTATGTTGAAGAGGATGTGGGGTCACAGGAACACTCCTCCATTGCTGGAGGAGTACAAAATTGTACAACCACTTTGAAAATCAGTATGGCAGTTTCCCAGATAATTGGGCATCGATCTACCTCAAGGCCCAGCAATACCACTCCTGAGCATATTCCCAAAGTATACTAAATCATACCACAAGGACTCTTGCTTGACAATGTTCATAGAAACATTATTAATAATAGCTAGACCTGGGAATGACCTAGATGTCCCTTAACTGAAGAATGGATAGAGAAAATGTGATTCATTTTTACAATGGATTATTAGTAGTAAAAAAAACAAAAACAATAACATCATGAAATTTGCAGGCAAATGGATAAACTAGAAAAAAAATTCTGAGTTAGGTAACCCAGACTCAGAAAGACAAACACAGTATGTAGTCACTCATAAGTAGATATTGGCTGTAAGGCAAAGGACAACCAACCAGTCTACAATCCACAGCTCCAGAGAAGCTAGGTAACAAGGAGGACCCTAAGAGGGATTGCCCTGGACAACCAAACACAGATTGCCCTGGAAAGGGGAATTTGATGAGATCTTCTGGATAAATTTTGGGCAAGGAGGGGTAGTGGAGTGGGGAGGGTATGGGATGTGGTTAAGAACAAGAAGGAACTGAATGGTCAAAAGAGAAAGGGATGGAGTGGGAGAGCAATGAAAGAGATATCTTGATAGAGGGAGCCACTATGGGGTTAGGGAGAAACCTGGTGCTAAGGAAATTCTCAAGAAACCACAAAGATGACACCAACTAAGACTCCTAGCGATAGTGGAGAGGATGCCTAAACTGGCCTTCCCCTGCAATAAGATTGGTGACTACCCCAACTATCATCATAGAGCCTTCATCAAGTAACTGACAGAACCAGATGAAGAGCTGCACAACCAAGCACAAGACTGAGCTCTGGGAATCCAGTTGAAGAGAGGGAAGAGGGAATATACGAGCAAAGGAAGACTAGATCATAATGGAGAAATCTACAGAGACAGCCGAACCAAGCTTGTGGAAACTCATGAACACTAGACCGACAGCTCTGGAGCCTCCATGGGACCCATCTAGGCCCTCCGTATGTGGGAGACAGTAGTGAAGCTTGGACTATCTGAGGGGCTCCTGGCAGTAGTAGGACCAGGATTTATCCCTGGTGAATGAGCTAGCTTGTTGAAGACCATTCTCTATGGTGGGATGCCAAACTCAACCTTAATGCAGAGGAAGGCCTTGGTCCTCCCTCAACTTAATCTGCTAGACTTTGTTGGTTCCTTATGGGAGCCCTTACATCTTGGGAACAGTGGAGGGAGGTGGTTGGGGGAGGAAGCAAGGGGGCCAGGAGGAAGAGTGGGAGGGAGAACTGTGGTTGGAATGTAAGATGAAATTTAAAAAGAAAATAAATTTTAAAAAAAGAAATTGTGGATAGGCTAAGCAGTGGTTTGTATCTAATAATGTTTGATGGTAATCTATAGTGCGAACATGAAAAAGGAACAGTAACTTTTCTTTGCTCATTAAACAAAGCAACAAACAAGGAAGACTAGGTCTGATCTTTCTGGTAGAACGGGAATAGCTTTCTCTGCAGCTGCATTTGCTCAGGCCACTAAGGGGCCATGCAGAACACTGGATGAGGTCATTTACTAACAGATCCCCTGGCAACAGGAAAGAATTCAAAGGCTCCATAAAAAATTAACAATGTATAATCTACTTTTATTAGTAAGATGAAAACAAATCTATGATATCATATTTGGAATGCTGAGCTTTGCTGAAGTTTTGACACAAAGCATTCATTATGATATTAAAAATAAGTTAATTTTTAAAACCTTGTCTACTTCTGTTTTTAGCATTTATTGGTAAATTCTTGGCAGGTTTTACATTTCTTAAAAAGTTATGGTGAGATAAATGAACTGAAAAAAACTATTAGTTGATCTTATTAAAATAAACAACAAAATGAATGTGTGTGTAGAAAGTTATACATTCTATCAAGAAAATATAATCACACTTTAAAGAATTTTAAAGAATATTATGTTTACATGTTTTCAGTATGTTTGTGTGTTTGTGTGCGGGGTGCAGATGAAAAGAGGACAGTTTTGGGGATTAGGTTCTTTCCTTCTACCATATGGACCCTGGGAATAAACTCTGTCAGTTTGGTGGCAGGCTTATTTACCTTCTGGGCTGTCTCGCTGTCTCTAATCATATAAGATTGGATACCAAATTAATGTGTTTCTTATTCCTCTTGTCTAATATGGAGGCTTGGAGGCAAGTTTATAGTGGGACATAGCTCTGAAAAGTACTAAGCCATAGAGCTGTATCTGGTTGGCTTTTGGTGATTACCTTGAGGTAGTTCCAGATGTGATAAGAAAACAAATGGCCGGTGAAGATGCTGGGAACTCACAGAATATCTTGAGTGTCCCTGAGGGAAGTACCTTAATATCTTTATGAGGACATTAACCTTATGATACTACGCCTCCCGAAGGCACCACTATGTCTCCACACAGCCACACTGGCAACTAAATTTCAGCAAGTGTTGGTAATGAACAAGCCAGTGTCAGGCCATACCAGGCACTTTATAAAATGAAGTTGGCTACGTTTCCAGTTGGGACTTCATTATTACTTACTATATCTCATTGCCACCACATTAAAAAGACTAGAAATAGACTGCCCCCAAAAGAAAAGAACTAACACTCTATTATAATAATATTAACCAATTCTGGGTCACCATACACAACATTAGGTTGTACCTGAATGGCAGGGCTGTTTTCCTCTCTTAATATATAAACAGATATCACCATATGACTATATGAGGGAGAAGTGGACTTTTATCTAAGTTCATATGAAAATCGTGTGTGAATTTATGTAACGTCTGTTAATTTTGTTGAAAACAAATTAACTTTAAAAACCTTGTCTTCCATAATACCGATTTAAAGTCACACTGGAATAGTTATATTGTTTTCACTAAAAATTTTAAATTTCACTTATCACTTTCATGTGTGTGTATATATATATATGTGTGTGTGTGTG
This sequence comes from Ondatra zibethicus, assembly GCA_004026605.1. NCBI lineage: Eukaryota > Metazoa > Chordata > Mammalia > Rodentia > Cricetidae > Ondatra > Ondatra zibethicus. The sequence continues at coordinate 6,326 of PVIU01029660.1, forward strand.
TGTGTGTGTGTGTGTGTGTGTGTGTGTGTATTATTCATGGATAGGTCATGAATATGCCATGGCACATTGTGGAGGTCAGAGGATAGCTTGTAGGAATCAGTCCTTTCCCACCATGTGGAACATATAGAGCAAACTAAACTTGTCAACCTTGGTGGCAAGAACCTTTACTTGCTGAGCAATCTTGCCAGCCAACAAATTATTTTGAGTAAATAATAATTTATATATATATATATATATATATATATATATATATATATATATATATATATATATAAAGTGAAATATGATCACATTAGTCATCCATTTTCCTCTTGCTTCTCCAGGGCCCACTTTATATGGTCTCCTTCCTAATTTTATGTACTTTCCCTCTTTCTTCTTTTTATCTTTGGTTGGTGACTCAGTAAGGCTGACCAATACTGCCCATGTGTACGGGAGTTTGAGGCTACACACTGGAGCAGTTGCTACACTGTTGAAGAATATATTTTCCTTCCCTGGCTGTTGATGGCCGGAATGTTGCCATTGTTAAAATTCACTTTAAGAGCACATTTTTAGTGCCGATGAAATTGGTGCCCATAGAAAGATAAAATGATTCAGTTATTAAGAACACTTGCTGTCAGTCATGAAGCCTCCGGATCCCACTGGAGACTCAAAAACACCTGCAACTATAGCTGTAAGGGATGCAATGCCCCCTTCTGGCCTCTGCAGGCACCCACACGTACAAGTGCACACACAAAGATGCATATCTACACAAACATGTAAATTAAAAAAATCTTAAAAATATAAAAATATTATTGTATTTATGGTAATTGTAAAATTATCACTTCATCAATAATGGGGGAACTTCTTCAGTGTAGCTTCACTCATGTTCTGTGTTTATTCTTCGTGCTGTTTCTTTTTGTGATTTTAAGATAGTCAGACAACTGAGGCTAGCTTTGAAATATTGCTTCTCCATCTCTGTAGTGCTGAAAGTATATGCATACACCACCAAACCCGACTAACCTTTGTTTTCATTCTTAAGATTTTCTAGTCATTTTCAGCCTATGAGAAAAATATGTTATTTTCAACGGCAATGAAATGTTTTAGTTTTCATAGTAACTGTCTCTGAGTTCTGCTTCCAGTGCTGCTCTAATTTCAATAGTGGTATAATATTGTACTTCATTTAAAAACTAAATTTTGCATAGCCTTTACCATATTCTTAAAGTGGTAAATTTATTAATGTAATTAATGTCATATTGAACAATCTGTAGATAACATTTTTCAGTCTGAATATTTAGAATTTTCTAAATTTCTAGGATGCATGACAAAGCCGAGCATGGCAAAGATCACTGCGGCCCTCATCTGCCTGCTGCTTCTCTACAATCAAGTTTATGTTACTATGACCTTTACCATGTGACTCGATGAGATGAGGCTAATTTGTACAGCCTCATTGTGAGAGTCTGGGTAGCTAAATTGGGGCAATAAAATGTGAGTTGACCAAACAGTTTTACAGATTGGTGCAGAGTTTTTAACCAGTAGGAGCTTCACCTTGGTCTTTCTACGGTGAAACTGGAAAGCCCTAAAACAGGTCTTCTCTCAGCCTGCAGCCTAGTATGATTTGGAGGAGTAGTCCAGCAATGGGAGCGAGGTATATGACCAGAAAGGTGGGTTAGGGTTAGTTCTGTTCTGACAACTGAAGTGGACGGATGCTTGGCATTCCTAGATCAAAGGCTGTGATTACGAGAGTGATTATTGCACTGACATACTGAACTGCTTTCCAAAATACTTTACATAAATGAACATGAATTCCAGTCAAGTGTGAATATATTACTTTTGTACTTTTTGTACATCTATTCTGAGTAAGGTAAGATGCTATAAATTTTAAGAAATTCGGAATTGTAAAGGAGGAAGGTCTTATAACCAGTTCATTACAGAACTCGTTTGGGTTGAGGCTACAGTGAGATGGTAGTGCTAGAATGCATTCCTCCCTCTCCTGAGAGGAAAGAAAACACTTTTGCCTAGACGGAACCTTAGAAAGCACAGTTAGTCGGGTGAGGGGGTGCTCACCTTTAATCCCAGCACTTGGGAGCCAGTGGCACACATCTCAGAGAGTTCGTGGCCAGCCTTGTCTATAAATCAAGTGCCAGGACAGCCAGAGCTACACAGAGAAACTCTGTCCGGAAAAAACAAAAAAGCACAGCTAATAAATGCAAAGACTAGCTACATTTCTAAGGGAATGTATGACCCTTTTCATACAGTAACATCAATTTTGAAATTTAAATAAGAAAATGTTTTTGAAACTGTCTACATGGTTACAACTCAGTTTACAACTGAAACTTATAAGCTGACTACCAATATTGCTACTGTTCTTATTAATTGGATAGAGCAGATAAATCAGGCATGGAAATTATCTTTCTCTTACTTTTAGTGCCTTCAATCAGATTAAAAAATGTATTCTTCATTATCATATACTTCATTCACAGCTTAGCAACCTCAGCATACATTAGGAAAATCAGTCTCTATGAAGGTCACATCCAAATTCACAAATCTGTTCGAATCGTTTGACTGATCAGCAGTCAAGTCATCCTAAAAGCCAGACATCAGTCAAAAATGTGCCAGTCAAAATAAAAACTCACAAGGATTTTTTAAGTTAAAACTGTGATTTGACTTTTGGCTTTCTCATTTTGCTCTTTTTATTTTTTCATTCTTTGAAAATCCGTTTGACAGATGTATACTTTGCATACAATATTTACTGGTTACGTTCCCAATTGGTGAGTCCTGGGAGTCAGCTGCCACAGGTTTGACCATGATACAGAACACTCACCTTTCTCTTACACCTTCTCACTGCTCATCCTGATCATCACCAATCTGTTTTCTTCACTGCTGTCTTGAGCATTGTATTAGATACAGACAGAATTACAAAATATTTAGTCTTATCTTTCAGATTTCCTTATGGTAGCACGCTTCTTTTAAGACTCATCTATGTGATTAACAAATGTTATGAAACCTACAGTACATTGTCAGCATCATTTGTCACTAGTTATCTTTTAACAATCCTATAGAAAATGAAAAACTCTTAGCCATATTTACTAATTACTACATATCTCTCACTCATCATTCTCCCTGTAGGATGGAGTTTCCAGTAGGAACCGCACCTCTCCATTGCAAAACTTTTTTCTAATGTTGGTCTGGTTTTAATTCATTCTCTCATCATATTAACCTTAAAATATCTATTTTTCAATGAAGTTTTACTAGTTCAAGAACTCTTGACTAAAGTTTTGTTGTTGCTTTATCTTTCACCAGATCTTGAATGATATATGTTTACTAGCTTCTGTATGCTGAGCTTCTGCTAGAACTTTGGGTGTAAGTTTTTTCAATGTCTTGATGCACATGAATGTGGTTGCCTTTAAGGTCAAGCACCTTTCAGAAATTTGGTTAAATGAGATTAGGAGTCTTTTTTTTTTCTTGGTTTTTCAAAACAGGGTTTCTATGTGTGTATATCCCTGGCTGCTGGCTATCCTGGAGCTCGCTCTGTGACTAGGCTGGCCTCGACCTCACAGAGATCCATCTGCCACTGCCTCTCAAGCATTGGGATTAAAGGCAGGCTCCACAACTGCTTAGCGAGATTAGGAGCCATTTTGCTCATGTTTGTTGACTTGTTGATGTAGAGGATTTGAATTTATGAAGGTCACTGTCTTGTCATTTGTGAAAATCTTTTAGCCTTTACTTCTTCAAATTTCTTTCCTTTATCTCACATAATAAGCACAATGATTATTATTGTTAATTTTTTCCAAAGATTTTTCTTGTCACTCATTTTACAACATTTTTATTGTTATTTTTAGAATTCAGTGATCTTTTCTTCTGCCACACTGAGCCTTCTTTGGTTGCTAATGCCATCCATTGTGCTTTTCATTAAGGCATTGTATTTTTTATCTCGAGGAAAGTTTTTTTTTTTCTATTTGGTTTTGTGCTAACCCATTTTTTTTAAGACACCCTTCTGAAGATATTTTCTTTGGACACTTTGTATTTTAAGAGGTCTTCTTACTCATCTGATGAAAATATTGACTGTCATTCTCACTGTGTTAAGCCCCTGGACTGTGTGCTCTTTTCTTTTGCAATTCTTCCCGTAGCCATAGGTAGTTTCTTATACAAATCTACATTTGAGGATTTAACTAGAATTAAGGAGCATCCTTCCAAAGAATTCAGAGACCTCTATGTGTCTCTTTGCTCCCCAGTGCTTGTTACAAGATGTTACAAGTTGAAGATAGTTTGTTTTCCCAATATTCATCTTCTGATTTCTCCATACAATATAGTATTCAGACACTGTATGCATTATTAGTTTTCTCTTGATAAGACACTCTGACCAAAGTGCCTTATTTATATATACACACAGGCATTAAACAAATTTCTTGAAAGACTATCAAAGGTCTGGGGATTTTGAAAACTAATCAGCAAAAGGTATGGCCCACACAATTACCAAATACTGGACTATGACAGACTCAAAAGTGTACTGAGTTTCAAGCAGATATATAAATCAGAACAACAAGTGGAAATGTTTTCAGTTTGAGTTGTTGACTAAATAACCCTGACAAGACCTAGGCCAGGAGCTGCAGGTGTCCTTTCACTTCCAGATAGCTGTGGCTTTTGTTCTAACTTTTATTGTTATGCTGAATCATATACTACTTCACACATTTTGTGATTTATTCATGCTTTTTACATTGTCCACCTTTCCCTGCCTTCATACACTTGCATTGGAAGATGCTGTCAAGTTTACATCTTTGAGCAAGCATTGAAATATTCATCTCAGCCTTTTTATCCTGGAATAATACTTGTCCTGAAATAAGGAACAAGACATTTTCAAAATAATGCTGGTTTTCAACCCATGGCACAAGCTCCTATAGCAGCCCTATATATTGTCTCTCATTACCATCATCCTCCCATCTCTCCCAGTTACTTATAGAAGGCTAGTAGACACTAGTTGGATATGTCCATTTGCAATTTCACTAATTTAGCTAATCTACCAATTTATTCAACAGTTAAATCATAAACGTTCTAGATTACACAGTCTATTAATACGGCTGCATATAAAAATACCGAAAGTACCATTTGTTTGTTTTTTTTCTAATACATTATCAGCAAATGAAGAACTGATGATAGAATGATAGGGAACTGTGAGGTGACTCAAAACCTTTTAAAAGAACCTGAGTGCAGATTCCAGACCTGAATATAAAAACTACTTAAACATGGAAGTCAGCCTAGAGCCCCAGCAGTTGAGGAGGCAGGGAATCCTAGAAACATTTTCATCAGGCTTAGTCAAAAGGTAAGTTATTGTTTCAGGGAGACATCCCGTCTCAATATATCAGGTGACAGGTGATCAAGAAAGTTATGTAACATCAATTTCAGACCTCCACATACACATATGTACCCACACACATGTGAACATACATACAAAAAGACACACTCAACCAAGAAAAAATAGGAATAGGTAATGTATGTAAAAGTAATAATTACTCCAATCCAACTAAACTATTTTCTTCTCTGGTACAAAATGGTAGTCACAATGAAATAAAACAAGGAAAAAAATGATAGTCATTCTTCATTACTCAGTTTGAAAATGAACATTTCTACAAATAACCATTTATTTAATGACTTGAAGTTGGTGGTATTATTATTACTAAAATTCTCCTTTGTAATAAGACACTTTTTTGAGGTGACTTCTGCCGTGATTCTAACCTCAGTGGGTTCATATATACCAGGGTTAGAAATGTTAGGTAGGAGGAATAGAGATAAGAAAAAAAACAGAGGCATAGGGTAGTACAGGGAGGGTAACTCAGCACATCCTGAATGATGAATTCTGAGTTCACCAGTACTTACTTTTTTATACACTTTTATACCCCAATATGAAAGGAGGGGTAGAAGTTAAAAGACTATTTTAACATGACACAAAGGACAACCAAAACAGTTACTTGATTCAATACTTGATACATCAAGCCATTAACTCCTGAGTAAAGCATTTTGATGTTTAGGGCAGTGAACACACCCTAGATCAAGTATTCTACATGTAGGCAGGACTCCCAATGTCAAACCTCCTATTTTAAAAGAAGGAGCAGAAGTAGGCTTGAATTCTCTGACTTTGGTCAGGGTAGAGCAGATCCCCCTCTATGAGCCATCTTAATATTCAAACAAGTAACCCTAGGTCAGGATATCTTGTTTTGTAGCCACACCTGTTGTTAACAACTTTGAAGGAGAAAAAATAATCTCAAACTCTCTGACCTTCAGACAAGGTGGAATAGGCTTGTATCTGAGTGTGTCCTGACCCTCATTCTGAAGGTGAGTGTTCATTGTCAACTTAAATGAATCCAAAATCATTTGAGAGATGGGTTTGGGGACATGTCTCTGTAGGTTTATCTGAATTTAGTTAATTGAGGTTGGAAGGGTTGCCCATTGTAGGTGTTACCATTCACTGGCTAAAATTCTGGACTGTATAAATTGAGAAAGGAAAGTGAGACTTAAGTTGCATCCACTGTTCTTTTCTGACCTCGGGGGTAATGTACTCATACTCCTTACCTTCTGAATTCTACATCATGGTGGTCTGTACTTTGAAGTATGAACTAAAATAAACACTTTCTTTATCAAGTCATGATTTAATGTTTTGTCCTCATATTCTATCAGAACAGAAAGAAAAGAAACTTCAGCTACCCAACAAAGACATGGCTAGTTTCTTAAGAACAATAATTGGGCATCTGAACTTAGGAGCTCACAATCATATACATAATATTTAGGAAACAAATATAAACTGTTTGGTTCTGAACCATATTCAACATGTGATATAAATTGAAATACTGTTACACATCAATCAAAAATTCATATTGGATAGGGCAGCTAGAGAAGTTTCTTAAGAAGAGACAAAGAATTGATCAAAATCAGTAAATAGGATATAGTTATTTAAAGAAAAACACCACAATGTCTTACAGAAAGAGAAAAGAGCAGACTTTAAAATAGAAAACAAAATACCAGTAGGAAAAAATTAAAATTGACTTAATGTAGTAGAAGACATATTCGTGAAATTACAAGAAAGTGTTTGGACATGTTTGCTGATTTTGAAGCCATACTTGGTTCATTAACTATATTAGACAACAAATTTCTGTTTGTTTGTTTTTCAAGACATGGTCTCTGTGTAGAGCTGGCTGGACTCCAACTAGCTCTGCAGAATAGGCTGGCCTTGAACTCAGAGATCTGCCTGCCTCTGCTTTCTGAGTGCTTGTATTGATAGTATGTAAGACCACAACCTGAATGAGATATTTTTATTATTAATATAATTCCATTGTTCCATATTTGCCCTCTTCAACATCAAAGAGACTCCTGGAAAAAAATCCAAATTTATCCTTTATTTTTAATTTATCAGTAGCTAGAAATGACTAGGTCTTTCAGACAACACAAATACAGGGAACTGAAATATGGCCTAGCATTGTTATGCGTTTGCCTGCTGTGCTGCTGTGATCACCTTACCCTTTGGGTGCTCAGTCTTTGGACCTGCTTCAACTTGCAGCATCACTTGTTTCTACATCTTTTATCTACATTGGTGGAGCTCTCAGAACGAATCAACAGAAAGGCAAGGAAATAACACAAGCACTCTCTACAGACAGTTTAAACTGCAGTTAAGTTCATGGAAAGCGTGAAGAAAGGCTGGTTAAAAAAGAAAGTGCGTGGAAGAACTGACATTACTCAACACCATTTCGAACTGTGCTGGGGATAAGGAAAATGATGGTGCAGCTGGATGTGAGACAGACCACAAGTTAAGGTTTGTTCCCCTGAAGGTGATGACATGTCATTCAAAAGGAGTGATGTAGCATTCAATAGCTCAAATAAGAATCTCCGAAGAAAGAAACAAGTTCATGAGAGAATAACTGTCAGGAAAGAGGACGCATCTGTGTATAGGTGATAATTGGGTTACAGGACACTTTTCAAGAGATGGCAAGATCAAGAGAAAGCCATTTCTACATTTTAATATCAAATACTTTCTCTGCCCTATATTGAAAAAAATCTACTTTGACTTTGTTAATTGAAGACTTTCCTATAAAAGCTGAATGTAAGTCAGAACACTCCCAGAAACTGCCTCTTTCATAAGAGGTACCACGAAGAGGGGAGAAAATTGTTTCCCATGACAGGGATCTTACCACAGAAATGGCGAGTGCCAATCACTGCGACAGTACAGATAAGGTCTGTCATTCATAGGGAAACCTGCCGTGTACCGAGGGCACCTCAGATTTCTCTGGAAAGAAAAAAGGAATTCATTTCCAAAATTGATTTCCATGAGGTACTCTAAGGAATGGAAGTTTGCATAGCAGCAGAAGAGTAGTCATAGTAGGACACAATCCATGGAGTTGGAAGACAGGATTCATTCTGTAGCCATAGAATCTCTCTTTTTTTTTATTCATTGTCTTATTTCAATTTTCCTTATTATTAGGAATGCCTCATATTCTCAATAGCAAGATTTTGTTGTTTGATATTAGAAATATCTTTATGTTTGCTATATTTATCAATAAAGAGTTTTCATAAATAATTGTTTTAAAGTCCTTGAATATATTTGAATAATTTTGTATATATGGATTAGAAACAGGAATGTTTCTCTATATATGTAATTTTATATAATTTATTATGTGCAACTCTATACATATATTCTTCTAGGTTTGGGACTGTATAGTATAAAAATGTTTTATTTAATAAAAAGATCTCCTTTGGAATAAAATGATAATGCAATAGATCTTAAAACATGTCTTAGTTAGTGGCCGTATATTGAATTCAACAACTTATTATGAGAACTTCAAATAAACTGGGCAAAGAGAAACCATGATAATAAATATTCACATACTTTCACTCTACATTAAATAATTGTACAAACTTTGCATGTTTACTTTAAGTGTTTATTTTTCTTTCTGGAGTTGAAGATTTCTTTCCCTCCTTAGAATATATACCACTTAAGATATTGTTAAACTATTATTCTATTTGGGTAACATTCATAAAAAACATTTTTCCCTTTGTGACTGGTCATGTTATTGGTTTGATTTGCAACTACAGTTATTGGTTTCATCATATTAGCTGCATTCAGATTTATGTCTGATTCCAAACAAAATCACAAACAACTCAATAGTGATGTCTACTGTTACCCAACTGTTCCAGTGCTGGGGAATCTCTTCCCAAGGGATTATCAGTTTTACGTTCCTTTTATTTTATTTGTTATTTTTGCATTTATTGGACTTTTAACAAAAAGTCATCCAATCAGAATAATTAAATTATACACATTTTCTCCATACTAGTTCTGCATCCTCTCACTCACCCAATTTCATGATTCTTGTTCTTTCTCTCAAAGCAAAATCCAAAATGAAATAACCCCAAACTACCATTATCCAAAACAAAAAAATGACACACTTAAAATCATGGAGTTTGCTTTGTCTTGGCCAACTACTTCTGAAATTAGTAATGGTCCTTTGAAGAAAAAGTAACAGTTCATTGGAGTTTTCCTTTCCCAGCAGGTATGAATTGCAAATAGCCTCTTCGTTATCAGTGGGACTTTGCACCTATTCCCTTCTCTTAGTGTTGGTACCTTGTCTGATATGTACTTGTCCTGGTCTTGTGTATCACAGTCACTGTGAGTTCACATATGCATCAGCCCTTTTGTGTCTGGAAGGTGCTGTTTCCTTGCAGTCATCCAGTACTTCTCTTTAGCACACATCCCTAAGTCTTGAGGGAAGGGGTTTGATAAAGACAACACATTTGGCAATGAGTGCTTCAAAGCACTCTCTGCATTGTTCAGTTTTGGGTCTCTATGCTAACTACTATCTACTGTAAGAAGAAGTTTCTCCGATGAGAGTTAAGCAGTGCTGCATCTATGGGTATAACAGTATGTCATTAGGAATAATTTTATTGCCATGTTCCATTAGCAGAATAATGGGCCCTTAAACTATCTAGTCAGGCCACTTGATCATGTTAGCAGTGTCAACTATGACTACACCTCATGAAATGGGCATTAAAATCAATAAAAATGTGGTTGGTTATGCCCATAATATTTATACCACTATTGTACAAGTATATCTTACAGGCAGGTTGCTATTATAGGTCACAGGATTCCTAGCTGGATGATATTAATAATTACTTTTGTTCATGTAGTATACACAGTACTTTCTAATTCTATCAATTGCAATGGGGATTGTGGTGGTATGAATGAAAATGTCCTCCATAGGTTTATAGGGAGTGGTGTTATTGGGAGGTGGGACCTGGATGGAGGAAGTGTGTCACTGGGGGTGAGCTTTGAAGTTTCAGATTCATGGGCCAGGCCTAGTCCCTCTCTCTTCCTGATGCCTGCAGATTCAGATGTAACACTCTCAACTACCTTTCCGGCACCATGTCTTTCTGTATGCCCCCATGCTTCCTGACATGACAGTAATAGACTAAACTCTGAATAGTTAGACAGCACCAATTAAATGTTTTTCTTTATGAGAGTTGGTGTGGTCATGGTGTCTCTTCACAGCAACAGAAACCATAACTAAAAAAGGAATGAAGGCTTGGGTTCTCTGAGTTCAATGATTCAAGTAAGTGATATCTCCAACAACAGTCCTTACCATCATGTTAGAACCAAGAAGATCAGCAATGTCCTTTGATGTTTAGGTGTGTCTATGGAAAGCTTTTTTTTTTTTTTTCCATACATTGTTTTGTTTTATTTTTTCCATTCAAGAACATAATTAAAGATAAAAAAAAATTTTTTTCCTTTCTTCCCCTTCTCCCGGTCCCCTCCCACTACCCCCCACCCCTCCTCCCTCCCCCTTCTTCCTTGAAAGAGGGCATGGTGCACTGCCCTGTTGGAAGTCCAAGGCCCACCCCCATCCCTCCTGGCCTAGGAAGGAGTGCATTCAAAAAGACTCGGTTCTCAAAAAGTTAATACATGCAGAAGAGATAGGT
>PVIU01029661.1:0-17233 GCA_004026605.1 Ondatra zibethicus
TATTTTCTGGGCCTTTGGAGTGGAATTCTTCTCCTTCTTCTATCCCTATTATTCTTAGGTTTGGTCTTTTCATGGTGTCCCAGATTTCCTGGATATTTTGTGTTGTGAATTTGTTGGATTTGTTTTTTTCTTCAATCAATGAGTTTTTTTTCTCTATCGTATCTTCAGCATCTGAGATTCTTTCTTCTATCCCTTGTATTCTCTTGGTTATACTTGTCTGTGTGGTTCCCATTCATTTATTCAGATTTTCCATATCCCGCTATCTCTCAGTTTGTGTTTTCTTCATTGCCTCCATTTCAGTTTTCAAGTTTTGAACTGTTTCCGTTACCTGTTGACTGCTTTTTCTTGGTTTTCTAGTGTATCTCTGAGGGATTTTTTCATTTCTTCTAACATTTTGTTAGTTTTCTCATCCCTTTCTTTAAAGGAGTTTTTCACCTCTTCTTTAAAGGTCTCTATCAGTTTCATAATGTTACATTTAAAGTCAATTTCTTCTACTTCTTCTGGGATAGGTTGCTCAGGTTTCCCTGTTGCATACTCACATGATTCTGGTGTTATCATGATGCTTTTCAGGTTGGTGAATGAATTCTTGGATTGGTGCCTGCCCATCTCTTACTTCGAATGTGTTAGGGAGAGTCTCGGTGGCTTGGTTCCTCAGTCCGGGTGTATCCACCTGCACTGGATCAGGACCTCGCAGTTGGTCTGGATATATCTGCCACAGTTATTTTATGAATAAATAAAATAACTGTCCTTGTTTAAAAGCATAAAAACACATAGGAAAATTGATATGTTGTTATAGTACATAAGAAATATATCAGGGCAAGCAAGATGGCTCAGTAGATAAATCTTCCTCCTGCCAAGACAGATGACCTGAGTTTGATCCTGAGAACCTACTGAGTAAATGAAAACACTGATTGTTGTTACATGTCCTCTGACCTCCTCCCATGTGACTTTGAATGCACACATACCCATCATAAACATTTAAATGAATAAATAAATAAGTATAAAATAATTTAAGTAATATATAAGATAATAAAATTCCTAAGAAAGGGAACAGTTAAGGAGAAATCAAAGTCAAGAATTAAATACTTGCTGGGCAGTGGTGGTGCACACCTTTATCCCAGCACTCAGGAGGCAGAGTCAGGTGAATCTCTGTGAGGTCAAGGCCAGCCTCATCTACAAAGCAAATTTGAGGACAGTCAGAGCTACACAGGGAAACACTGTCTGAAAAAGAAAGAGAAAGAAATACTGATATATGCTATGAGAAATGGAAAAATATTGTTAAGGATATTCACCATTGAAGTCAATTGAAGAAATTTTCACATTTTGTTCATTGGGAAACATTTTGCAATATATTATTTGTTGTTACATGTTCTATTATCAGTTAAATTATTATGGTAATTTAAATTTTGGAAAAAATATAGAGCATCAGTGAGCTCACATTCATGTACGCTTGATTTAAATGATTGCCTTTATATTTTATTATGTTCGATAACATGATTTTAATAAAGAAGTATACAATCTCCTATGCACACATTACTGAAAGATTTATCAGGTAACCAATAAATTTTTATAATATTTAAATCTGTGCTTATTGAAGTACAATCATGCATGTTAAATCATGATAGAGCAAAGATATCTAACTGGAATCACTTGGCTGTGATAATTTGTTGATTCACATCTTCTAGTTTCTGCAAATCAATGTTATTTTGAGTAGTTGAATGTCCCACTGTTGAACAAATTGCTCCTTTGATGAATCCTTACAAAACTAAATTTCTTTGCTCTGTATGTAATTAAATCACTAACCTTTATCAACATGAAAGTTTCTTTCTTTCGAAGAAGAAGAAAATTTTTGAAATGTAATACAATTTAGATTTTTATTTAGTTTCTCTCCCATTTTTTAAATGTTCCTACTACATAATACTTCAGCAAAACTTTTTTCATTTTCCAACTGTGAAGGAGCCCAGGTTGTGGGAAGCTTATTTGTAGTCATAATAAATTATTCATCATCAAAATCTACATCTATTTTTTAATGTCAGATAACTTTAATGAATATATTCTGCTAGAAGCATCAGGATATAATGAGTCAAATACAGATATATTCATATTATTTTGGAAAAGGCAGATTGGGAAGTAAGTAAAGCTAGAGGACAAATAATAAATGCATAGATTAAATTATTTTTTTTAAAAAATATAAATTTTAATTGAAAACATCTTTGAGAAACCTTGAGAATTTATATAAATTAACTGATATTTTAAACTTGTTTGAAGTCGATAGAGGGGCTTTATAAAACCAGAATTTATTATAATGCTATTTTCTCTGTCAAATATAGTGATTCACAAAGTGAATCTTAAAAGTAAATTTGCCATATGCTCTTATGGCTATTATTTCTATTCTTTCAATAGAAGTTTATAATTTTAGCCTAAGTATTATAGTAAGTAGTATATTACTAGTTATAAATCTTTGCTTTATGGCTTTGCCTTGGATATACCAAAAAATCATTTTAATATTAAATGCTTTTAAAATTAGTATTTTATTAAATTAAATTTTCTTTTATAAATTTTAACAAAATAAGTCAGAAATGATTATTAAGTGTTAAATTAATCAGATAATTAGGAAGTTGACATCTGTTGTTATGGTAAAATAACCTGATGAAATAAATATCAATATCTTGGTCTTCCTCAAATAGTATTTTATATATGTAAAAGAATGAAATTAAGATTTCAGTTTAACTTGACCATATTCATGTGGGTAAAATCCAATCTTAAATTATAAATGAGTTATGTTATATGGTTTAAGTCTTTCTCAGTGACTAGGTAAGGAGGACAGATCGAAAGTACTTGCATGTTAGTTGTCCTACGTATTATCCCAGTGGCAAGCAAAACAAGAAAACACAAAGGCAAAAGCAAAACTCATTCCTAACAGTCTAATTCAAATAAATAGCTAGTGAGCAAAAACTGTGTCAAGTCTGAGAAATAAAGTTGACAAGTCATTTCACAAACAAACTTCTTACTATAAAGTATGAATTATCTTTTTCTACATTATCTCTTGCTCTTATGGGAACTGTGAGCAGTAACTACTAGGCATGTCTTCATGTCTTTCTTACACAATGAACATGAATGTAGAGAACTGGCTAGAAATGTGGGGGGTTGAGAGAGAGAGAGAGAGAGAGAGAGAGAGAGAAAGAGCAGATTTTGTGGTGAAGATCATCACTAAACTAGCCAGTGTTCAGTTAATAATTATTTCTTCTTTTTTGATTTATCAGCCATTGTGAATATTGACTTCAAAGTCAAAGCATTAGAAAAATAACTTTAAGTATACAATGCCTTCACCATTAATGTAAAAATGATTTTTTGTCAAATATTCCATAATGGTTAAAATATACCCATTTTTATCAGATCATTATATTTAATTTTACCAATTCTAGGATTATTCAAGGATAAAATGTGTATAAAGATACATATAATTTTAAATTATACAAATATGTATAAGCACATGTGTAAATAATTTTATAAGATGGCTGTATGATACCTAAGCATACAAATAAATAAAAGTCATATATGAAATCTTTATAATTAAGTTTCATGGACTACTTCATGTCTGTCATCCTACAAATGTAATATCAAATTTGTGTTTATTCTGTCTTATTGTGAATTAAATTCTATGATTCCATTCCTCCTTTCAGCAGCATATCTTAATATTGACCAGAATTTTATTTTAATTTTTAATTATTTTAAAGATAAAAATACTACATACTATACTAGAAATTAGGTAGTGTGAAACAAAACAAAAGAAAAACAAAAATAAAAATAAAAGCAAACCCAGACTTTGTAGCCTTTTCATTTAACCCATTACCTAGAGTTGACTTTACAAAATTATGTTATCATTGATCATTACTATGGTTTATATTTAATACTTAGGAACTGAATTCTATGATTGCATTTGTGCAATTATCGCAGAAATGGTTGCTAAATCCTAATGCATTTCTAATAGCTAGTATATTCATTTAATAACTTAATACCCTCTAATTCTCAAACTTATATAATGTACTCTCAGAACAGAACTTAGAATTAAACTTCTTCTCAGTGCTCCCCCATTATCTGAATGATGAAGAATAGGAAGAGGAAGAGGAAGGAAGAGGAGGAGGAGGAGAATAAGAAGGGGAACAAGAAGAGGGGGATGAGAAAGAAGAAGACGAAAGAAGAAAAAGAAGAAGGAGGAGGAGGAAGAAGAGGAGGAGGAGGAAGAAGAAGAGGAAGAGGAAGAAGAAGAAGAAGAAGAAGAAGAAGAAGAAGAAGAAGAAGAAGAAGAAGAAGAAGAAGAAGAAGAAGAAGAAGAGGAACAACAACAACAACAATAACAACAACAAGAAAGATTTTCATAGGCAATGGCAAATAATAACACTGGTTACTCACAGTCTGTTGCAGTTTTTTATCATGACACAGCAATCATGACAATACATTAAATATAGTGATGTCACGACAATACATTAAATATAGAGATGGTTAAATATGATGCACTGAGGTAAGCTGGTTTAGATTGCCAGAAGTAAAATTTGAATGTTGCCTAAAAGAGCCATACAAAAATGTTTGTCAGTTTTCTATATTCGTATACATACTTGGCATTTCAGCTCATGAAATTTTTGATGTCAGCAGGAGGCCAACTTTATTCATTAGGTGCTATTGCTATTTTTTCATATTACAACTTATAATTATTATCACACATAGTGTTTCACATGTGTGTAGGACCAAAATGTTTAGCCATTATATCTGATAAAATCCATTTGGTCATGGAGGTTTAACTTTTTAATTTTTCAGGCATTACTATTAGACATTCATACATACCTCTCAATTATATTCAATACTTTTGCATAAATACCTTTACAACTATTTATACACAACTCCTGTTTAACTTATTTTTAATTTAAACTATTCTCATACACTTTCATTAAAACATAATTACCTCACTTTTTTTCCTTCCCTTTGTTCCCTCCAGCACCCTCCCTGCTATTTACCTCCAATTCTTTCCATGCCCTCCAACTTTCAAATTGATTGCCTCTTTTGCTTTACTTTTAGTACAAATGTATGTGCATTGTATGAGTATGCAGAAATATGACTGGAACCTGTTGAGCCCATTTTGCTGTTTGTGTGTATATGGATTTAGTAAAATTGTGAGGAGTCATACTTAAAAATTTTTTCTAGAGAAAGCTAAAACATGGATTAGGTAAAGTTAAGTTATAAATATATGTCATAGCATACACATCTGTTAACTAAAATGTGAATAAAACAGACTCTAAAACCCACATGTTAATCACATATATTAACTATAAAACTATATTAATAGTGAACACACACATATATCTGTGTATTTATATGATATTTATTATTTGAAATGGGGTGAATATGTGGTACAGGTGTCATCTATTAAATGATTTCATTTTATAGCCTATGTATTTATATTTTTAGAGACACTTAATAGAATCTAATAAAATATTCTTAAGTATTTGATTAGCAAAACACACAGTTAAGAGTTAAGAATATATTTCAATTGTGTAAATAATTAGTGAAAGTTGCTTGAAAAATAGAAGTTCCATAATAAAAAACATTTTTTGTTCCTAAGAGCATAAACCAGTATGACTTACGTACAAAACACAAATAATAATAAATTTTTATTATGAAATCATTGAATAATGAAACATATTTTAACAGAGGATATATTTAAAATATCAGGATATATATGTACGTAGAATAGCACATTGACTCTTTATTAGATAAAACCAATTTAAATAATTTTACTAAATGAATTTCCTTATATATTTGACACTAGGTATAATATCAAAAATATCTAATTAAAGTATATGTATTTCAGTAATATGATTTTTATATAAAATTTAGAATTAAAAGACTTGAAGGATGGAAAACATCTATTCTTTCTTTGGTAAAACACTCTAAGGTTAAATAAAATACCTTAGTTTAAACTATACTTATAAACTTATTTAAGAACAATTTTATCTCAGATAGTTTTGATAAGAATAAATAAAATAGAAAATAATCTCCCACTCACATGCAATACATTTTCCAAAAAAGGTATAAATTTACCCTACAATTTCTTAACTTGCAGAGTTAAAATTCAAAATTACATTAGTGTTTTCTTGGCATATATTACTTTGGTAAGTGGCAAGAACATAATATAGAATCTGTTATTTATGCTATTATTTATGTTTTAAGACTCAACTCAAAAAGAATATTAATTCATTATTCCATACACATTGAGTTGCTAACATTTCTAAATGAATATTTTATTTTGATCACAAAATTGTCTCTACTTTCATAAATACCTTCTGTCAGACAGGAGGTGAAGATTGGAAGTCAAAATATGTCTGTGTTATTTAGCTTCCACAAGCACCAGAAATCACAAGACCACATCACTATATTAGTTTCTTGGTGTACTTTTGCTAAAATAACAGTGTGTATTTCCAAGAAGATATTAACATATTTCTGAGAAACAAGAATTAGACTAACACGAGAACTAGTACAGTATGGGTGTCTTTTCAAAGTATGAGAATTTGAAGTAGCTACAATTAAGAATCTCATAACAACCAAAAATACACCTTATATTACTAGTTTATATAGTTCATAAGTATTCTGTCTTAATGTTTTGCATTTTATAAAGAGATACAGTCAATAGTGTTCTTATTCATCAACTTTTACAATAGTTCCTTTAAGCTCTCCTTTCAAACAGGCTTCGACTTTGGCACTTAATCTTCACCTGCTAAGTCTACCCTTGACAAGAATCTTTTTAAGTCAATTTGGAGACAGTACCCAGCACTGTTACTGATCACAGTGCCCTATCTCGAGTGAGAATCATTTTAATTTGTTTAGGAAGAATCTTCATACTACTGGTGTCTATTTAGGTGATTTTCCACCCACTAACCCTACACGCATTCCACACAAAACACACTGATGCTTGATTGCAGCATTAAAGGGTCAATTAATTCAAAACAATATTGCTGCCCAATATGATGTAATATACACTGTAGTAGAATTGAAATACAGTTGAGCAAATGACAGAATATTTGTCCTTAATAATACAACATAAATTTTAGCAAATCTGATAAAAATACATATTTATTTATGACATGAATCTTTAAATAGTCAAAGACAATTAGACAAAAAGTCAATAAATAAAATTAAAATTCAAAAATTACAAATAATAAAAATCAGCAAAAATTTAAAGATTTTTTAAAACGTTGACACACAGAACACTATTTCAAAATGACTAATTTAGTGAATTATTATAATCATATGGAAGATTAAAATAATTACTCCAAGTAAAAGAAAAAGGAAGATCCAATTTTTTATCTGGAAGAGATGTAATTAATAAAAAACACAGTTTCAAAATATATGAAAAAATAGATGTATCAGATACACAGTAAATGTTAAGCTATTTTGATAATAAAATAGATTTGAACACACAGATATACCTAAGGTAATTAGAAATACTAGTGATGGGAATGTTAATTTCTAAGGAAGATACATTGATTAATCTACTTAGGTGCTACAAAATAATTAAATACATATAATAGAATTAAAGTGTGAAACTGATAATCTCATATATTGCAAGATAAAATCATTTAATATTTAAATGATTTGAATGAGGATTGCATATCAAAAATCCACACAATACAACTAACCATGCTGATCTAATATGATACTATAAAACTGAAACAAATATCTCTAAAATGCCTACTAAGCTTTTTGTCTGCTTCTATTGTTCATTCCGATGTACATTTAATAAAAAACTCTTTGAAAACATTAAAAAATAATGAAGACACAAAGAATCCACTTATTGACATCAATGAAATCATAAATACTAATAACACAGTTAGTAAAAAACTTACAACCTAAAGCAATTTAAATATGTACTTCAAATGACAAGACACTTAAAAGTAAAACAAAATTCAAACTTATTTATAATAAGCAGACAAAACATTGAAATGTATATATTACAATTAAATAAAGCTAGTCACAGGAGAATTAATGTTTGCATACTTATAATTCTCATAAAGTTAAGTAAAAAGCAATACTCCATGATTCCACCTTAATAAACTAGTGAAATTGATTCAAAATAATTATGAAGTAAGCATAAGTGAAATGCCACAGTAATTTTGAAGAATGTTTTCTCCAACATTTTAGACAATGTGGCACATAAAAATGAAGTCCCTGAAAGACAGAACTGTCATAAATCTCTCAAGACAACACATACTTATGACAGCTGTATTTTTCTATTAATTTTTGCACAATAAAATCTTGTCTGATATTGTCACACATGAGTTTTAGCAAATATTTAGGAAAGAATTAAAATATTTCCTGGAATTATTTTAAGAACATATTAGAGAAAGAAAACTATATATCTTATTTACAGCAACAAAATTAATGTGAAACAAGACAGGAAATTATATGAGTGAAAAATGAAAGAAATGGAGATCCTTCATTAATGCAGATCAAATAATAAAAATAATTCATAGATAATTTCAAATGAAGTACTATAATAAATAAAATACTATGATATATCACAGAAATGTATGGTTGTTTAACAGTGAAAAATCATTTCTCGTAAGTTATCTTAAGATAGTAAAAGATGCCTGACACATATTGATGAATTTATAAACATAAGCCTTGCTCCATGGTGATTATTGTAAAGTTTGTTTTAGCTAAGGGCTGAGCAACACTTCTATAATAATAAATATGTTTTAAAACATACTAATTAAATATACTTGTAGAAAAAATTTATATTATGTTTGTATTTAAAGTTGACAAAGAATAAAAGGAAATATTTCAATGATTCTGAAGTTACCAGCTCATGATTACTAAAAATAAACTTAAATGTTGATGCTAATACATAGTAATATGAAATATTGAAGAACAGGTATGTGAATGCAATTTGATAAGATTAAATTGGCCATTTCATTTTACATATCTATAAAATAAATTTTAATGCATTAATGTATTTTAGGTACACATATATCAAAGACAATATTAGTGATCACTATCACCCTTCCTGATTACTAACAAATTGAGGTGGAGAAATTATTTCTTATATTTCAAGTAGGTCAATAAGAGAATAAAGATAGTGAATAGAAGAAGCAAATATTGACCCTGCATACTAGTATTTTTGACTATTTGCCTTTTATACACTGAAGCAATATTAAAAAGATTTATTTTAAAGTATAAAAATAAATGGTCCCAGTTTTGAAAGAACTTATGAATATTCTCTCCATTTTTACTCTCACTAGTTGACTTATTACTCTCTTCCAGATTATTAGTGTAAACAAATTATCTACAATTATTCTGACAAGTTGTCTATTAAGCTGTAAAATATATTGAAGGATAAGTCAAAAAAAAAAAAAACAATGGTCCTGTTTTGACTTGGATGTTAGATAATACTTGGGTAAACAATAACATATTTTTTAAGGATGCAAAGGGATAATAATGTTCTTTCTGATTTCCAAAGCTAAATACAAGCCAGGCTTTTTGTTAAAATTGAATCACAATTGCTACCATTTTAATATTTTGTACCAAAATTGTTATTTTCTCTTCATCAAAGTTGTATGCACTCTTTAACCATACTAGAAATATAAAATGAGAGGACCAAAAAGTTTGTCATTTATATGCATTAAATTTTAATTTTCAATAATTTAGTTATTCAAACATTTTACAGTCCTGCCATATTATTCATGAAGGTAAGTCAGAGGCTTTTACCTTATATCACAGAAGAATTACTATTTTAGTAAACATATAAAATCTTCATTTATTTATTTGTTTGCTTTGTTATTTTATTATGTGTCAAAATCACAAAATCTCACTATATATCTCAAGTTATCCTTGAACTCATAGTTAACTTACTTTAACTTAATGAATTCTTGAAATGCCAATGTAAGGCACTATTTGAATAGTACTTTTAGAATGTGTGAGAGTGTCATAAGTCATACATTGTGGTGACATCTGTCAGTGTCCAGCCTTGACAAAATTTGTACATTCCAGTATAGAAGCATAAGGATTAGAATTATCAAGCAAATGGAACAGAGATATGAGAGAAATAAAAGACAGAAACAGAAGAGCAGCAGGAGAGAAATTCAGTGAATACTGAGTTTATCTGCATTTATTTTCCACATGCTTATATACTCTACTCCAAAGGGGGAGGTAGAAGGCAACAGACATTATTAACATGATATAAGGAAAAGACTTGTTTTCTCTGACCTTTGGTGAAGGTGGAGTGGATCTACTGCTATATTCAGTAATTAATTAACCACACCCTAGATCAGGATCTACTGTTTGCAGCCACAACTGTTGTCAACAAATTTGAAAGAGCAAAAAAAAAAAAAGCTCAAAGTCTCTGACCTTTAGCCAAGGTAGAATAGGACTCACATCTGTTGGCCCACTTGAGAGACCATGGCGGCTGAAGAGATGAGTTAGTTCATAAGCCTGAGAACTGAACTAGAAATCTGAAAGGTTGACACCAAGGATGGAAGAAGAAAAGAAACTCATGAAGGTTGTCCTTTGACATCTACAAGCACTGTGGCACATGTACCCCTCAATAGTAAAAATTAATTAATTAATTAATCAACAAAATTAGAGTGCATAAGATTTTCTTAGTGGCTATTGTTTCCAGAATTAGTATAAAATTGCATAATGAGAATACTTACTTAGATGTGAATTACCAGATAACATTGAAAGCTTTTTTTCCCTTGTTTTTGTTTTGTTGTTGGCTAGTCCTATGTTATTCTACCCAAGGTTCTGGAGTATTCAATATCTGCTTCCTAGTCATCCAGGCAGCGGAGTGAATGGGCTTCCTCTCATGAGGATGACATCAAATTAAACCAAATATTGGTTGGCCAACACACATGCTCTAATCTACCATTGCCGCAGTTCATCTTAAAGGAAGGACAGATTGTAGTTGGATGGGGGGAAGTCATGACTAGGCTAGTGTCCAGGTTTCTCTTTCCATAGCTTCCAGAGTACCTACTTACTCATGCCAAGATACTAGAATGTAGGGGTGAAGGCTCCAACACCATATGAGCTTTACTTCTCTTGATCAATAAGCTGAGTGGAAGCATACAGAATCAGTGGGACTTCTCTTTCCTAGCATTAGCCTGGAGTGTTTAGAGATATTCACTGGATCTCTTTGACTAACAATTCAATCAAATGTAACACAGTCACAGTGCTAGAAGCCTTGCAGGGCTATGAAAGATGACCAGTTAATAGTCCATATCTTCAATTTCCAGGAGTCCTCACTAAGGTCACTACCATAGATTCCAGGATGTTTACAGTAAACTAGGTTTCCTTGCTGTCCCCAAATGTCCCCCATTCCAGCTGTCCCTCCCTTTATTCTCTCCTTCCACCCTACCTACCTGATGTTCCTGCCCCATCCACACCTGTCCCTAGTCCACTCTCAGAATCTATTGTTTTTCCTTTACCTACACAGATTCATGATTCACCACTATATCACTCCTCTTTATCTAACCTCTCTGGGTAGGTGGATTTAAACAGAATTGTGATTATATTATACTTACGAGCTTAATATCAACTTATAAGTGAATTCATACCAAATTTATCTTTATGGGTCTGGGTTACCTCACTTAGAATTATTTTTTCTAGTTCCATCCATTTGATGGTAATTCTCATGATGCTACTATTTTTTTTAACTGCTGAGTTAAAAAAAATATTCCATTGTGTAAATGTTTGACATTTTCTTTATTCATGGGACATCTAGGATATTTCCATCTGGTTCTTGCAGTATGATTGAGTAATCTTTGCATTTATGCCCAAGAGAAGTATAGCAGGTAGATCAATTACCGATTTTCAGATAGAACTACCATATTGATTTCCATAGTAGCTGTAAAGGTTTGCCCTCCCACCAGTAATGGATGAGTGGCCCCTTGCTTCACATCCTCTCCTGCATGAGCTGTCACTTATGTTATTAATATTGGCCATTTTGACAGGTCTAATATAGACTCTTTTAGTAATTTTGATTTACAAATCCCTTATAGATAAAGGATTTTGAATATTTAAATGTCTATCAGTCATTTTTGTTTCCTCTTTTGAAAATTTCCTGTTTAGAGCTACACCACATTTGTAAGCTGGATCATTTGTTGTTTTAATATTTTGTTTCTTGAGTTCTTTAAATATTTTTGATATTAAAAATTCATCAGATGTGCAGTAAATTTATTTTCCCATTCCATAAACTACCTCCTGGTTCAATTTACAGTGTCCTTTGCCTTACAAACCTTTTCAGCTTCATGAGGTCCCTTTTCTTAATTGTTGATTTTAGTACACGGGCTATTGGTGTTTTGTTCAGAAATTGTCTTCAGACCCAACACATGTATGTGTTTTTATGCCAATACCATGCTGTTTTTATTACTATAGCACTGTAGAACAGCTGCAGGTCAGGGATGGTGATTACCTCCAGCACTTATTTTATTGTACAGGATTGTTGTAGCTATCCTGGTCTTTTTATTTTTTCTTATAAAGTGGAGTATTGTTCTTTCATGGTTTGTTAAGGATTGTGATGGAATTTTGATGGTGATTACACTGAACCTGTAGATTACCTTTGATAGGATGGCCATTTTAACGCTGTTAATTCTATGATCCACTTCTGGTATCTTCTTCAATTAATTTCTTCAAAGACTTGAAAGGTTAATTGTAGAATTATTTCACTTGCTTGGTTAGAGTTACCCCAAAATATTTTGCGTTATTTGAGGATATTTTTATTAGTAAATTTGAAGTGTTTCATGAATGGAAGGAACTTCTCACTAATGATTATTTATAATGGAAAACATATATTAATGTATTGCAATGTTTTAAGTGTAAAAATATTTTAGTGTAAAGATTAATAGATTATTTCATTGTTCTATGATTACTTTTCTTTCATCAGTTTATTCTAAGTTTTGTCTTAGATCATTACTATTAATAATTTGCTGGATCTGGAAAAATCACTGTAATCTAGAACTCTCAGTGAAAGTTAGAGCTCCATTCACAACATGTATGGCAGGTGACTCAAAACTACTTGTAACACTAACTTCAAGAACAATAACTCTCTTCTGGCCTTAGAAAATACCTGAATACCTTTCACACACACACACACACACACACACACACACACACACACACACACAAACACAGTGTGGAGGGAGGGAGGATGAAATAATCACAAACAAAAATAATATTCTTACATTAGTCTCCTTTCTGTTTCTGTAGCAAAAACCTCAGCAAATTAACTTACAGACACAAACTCATCTTACACAATAGACTATGCATTTCATTTTGACATTCCACCTCATATGTTAGACTGTCTCATTGCTGTTGGATCTATATAAGGCAACATGTAATTGTGGGAAATGTTTGATGTATAAAGCCACTTAGCCTATGTCTTGAACATGAAATATAGGAGAAGGGAAGTAGCAATGAATCAGAGGCTGAAGTTCATAAAAACAATGGTCTTTAGAAGGCATTTCAGCTCTTACTAAGATAACTGAAAACAAGTCTTTTTAATATTAAGTAAACTATTTAATTTAGAGATTATGTCACATAGAAAGAAAACTATACAAGTATCATTCAATAAAACAGTTTAACCTAAAATATTATTGTGGCCCTGTGTGTTGATTTTAAGGCCTGGTTTAACATAAACATATTTTCTTGTTGACTAAGTTTTTCTATAGAAACCACAATAGGGATTTGCAGAGAAGGCTCAGTGGTTAGGAGCACTGTTTGCTCTTCCAGAGGTCCTGAGTTCAATTCCCAGCAACTATATGGTGGCTCACAACCATCTGTAATGAGATCTGGTGCCCTCTTCTGGCCTATAGGCAGACATGCAAATAGAATTCTGTATACGTAATAAATAAAAATTCCAATAGGTATTTGAAAAATCTTAATTAAAAATGGCATCACTCTTAATATTGACGATCAGTGAATACTTTAGATATGTTGGCCAATTTATTTATACACAATCTTATTTATCATTACAGATATTATACACAATATCAATAATTTAATTTCAAATCACACAAAATTTAATAGACTAAAATCTGCTTAAGTATTTCAATGTCCTCTATTGTGTATTTGTATCATATTAAATCAAACGCTAGTGTTTTGGTACAATAGGTAAGCTCTAAATTTCTTAGATATTGTCTTGGGAAAACCAAATGAATACTTGAGAATTGGACTTTTGCTGAAATTATTATATAAGTTATAATATGATTTTCCTCTAAAACAGAATATTGAAACATTCAGTATTGCAATTGGAATCCTTCAGAAAGAATAAGAGAAAGAATCATTTAAACTATATCTCATTCATTTTCATGAGAATTCAGCTTTTAACATTAATCCAATGATCTGTGCAAGTCCCCTATCATGTGAAATTTCCTATCAGAGAAAAGAACTATATTAAGTTAAACAGTTTGACAAGGTCTATCCATAAAAAGAACATTTAATTCTGTTTGTTGATAGCACTAAAATGACTACAAGATCAGTATTTGTCTTCATATTCATAATATTAGAATATTACAGGGAATGTTCTAAAACACAACCAGTTCTATTACTTGATATCATAGTGTTAAAAGAATGTAACTTTCTTCTCTGTTTTTTATTAGCCATGGACTGTATAAAAAATTAAAAATAAATATGTTAGTAGATTGTTCTAACAAAGCATTTTAAAGTATTCAAAATAAAGGAAAATGATTGTCCAAATGAATTTAGCATCATAAATGTACATTGCCTCTTTGAGTCAAAAAAGATGAATTATATTCTGACAGTAATCTTCATTTCCTTGTTCAAAAATATACATTTCAATATGCTGTCATTTTCCTTCACTCTCAGAAACTAAAGATGGTAACTATTCCTTTATAAATTGTTTTCTGGGAGAGTTATTGCAGCAGGCTTCTCTGAATGTATCCCTTGTGGTTTCCTGTCTTTATTGCCCTGATGTATATTTTTTAGTTTCTAAGTATATTGCATAGTGTGCATTTTGGCACAACATTTGGTCATAATTTAAACCATAAATTTGTTTGTAGTTTTTTTCAACATGATGAGATGATCAACTGTACTACTAAACCACAATATTCCTACAAAAAAAAATGATGTGAGATCTAATGGGTATTTGAGGATAATATATTTCCCTAGGCGGAATGTTCACTTCATCAGTGTTAAAATTATTAATGAGTTCCAGAATCCCTCAGAGGATGTTGTTTTAAATGTAATTAATTTGAACCACATCAAATTGCAAAGCACATTATTTCTAACTTGTTCTGAGTTTACCTGCGCTAGTCTCCTACTTCCTCTTAGGGAAAGAACTTGTTAAGCTAATTAAATGTTGTCAATAATATTACAAGCGATCACAGAGTTAATTAAAGAAAATAAATTCAACATAATATTTTGGCAGCATCAATTGACACAGGAAGTTAACTATAATTCTGTTTGGATTATTTGTTTGAAATGTACTTACTAATGTTTAGATTATTTTTAAATAGTAAGAGAACCAAATTGCCAAGTTTATTTGAAATTTATTATAGTTAAGATTGGGATTTTTATTCTCATATTCTTAGTCACCATGATTAAAAACCTTTAAAGATGGTCTATAGTATTTGTAAATATATACATGCTTTATAGATGCTGTCTTATTCAACAAATTGATTATAAAATTATATTCATTAATTCTAATTGATGTATGATTTCACCTTGTGGAAGACAAGAAAGAGTTTTCAAAATCTTGTATTTTTTAAAATACTGTAATGCCTTTTATTTAAGTAGGAGAAAAGGGAAAACCATACCAATGGGTTTCAGACTTTTTTTCATATTTTTTTATTTTCCATTAAAAAATTTACACTTCCGTCCCTTCTCCCCGTCCCCTCACTCTCTCCCACTACCCTTCCTCTCTCCCCCTGCTTCCTTAAGAGGGGGCAGGTTACCCTGCCCTTTGGGAGGCCCAAGGCCCTCCCCCCTCAATCCCGGCCTAGGAAGGTGTGCATCCATATAGACAAGGTTCCCAAAAAGCCAATACATGCAGAAGAGATAGGTTCCAGTGCCATTATCATTGGATTCTCAGTCAGCCCCCTTTGGCAGCCACATTCAGAGATTCTGATTTGATCATATACTCATTCAGTCCTTGTCCAGCTGGATTTGGTGAGCTCCCATTAGATCAGCCACACTGTCTCAATTGGTGGACCAGCCCCTCTAGGTCCTGACTTCCTTGCTAATCTGCTCCCACCTTCTGCTCTTTGACTTTGTTTTTTGCCACTGAGTAGTATTCTAATGTGTATATATTCCACACTTTCTTTATCCATTCTTCCATTGAGGGGTACCTAGGTTGTTTCCAGGTTCTGGCTATTACATATAATGAACATAGTTGCACAAATGCTTTTGTAGGACGATTGGGCATCTCTTAGGTATATTCCCAAGAGTGGTATTGCTGGATCCTGAGGTAGGTTGATTCCCAATTTCCTGAGAAACTGCCACAAAGATTTCCAAAGTGGTTGCACAAGTTCGCATTCTCACCAGCAATGGATGAGTATTCCTCTTACTCCACATCCTCTCCAGCATAGGCTATCATTGATTATTTTGATTTTAGCCATTCTGACAGGTGTAAAATGGTATCTCAAAGTTGTTTTGATATGCATTTCCCTGATTGCTAGGAATTTGAACATGACCTTAAGTATCTTTTGGCCATTCAAACTTCTTCTGTTGAGAATTCTCTGTTCAGATCACTACCCCATTTTTTAATTGGGTAATTAGGAATTTTAATGTCTAGTTTCTTGAGTTCTTTGTATATTTTGAAGATCAGACCTTTGTCTGATGTGGGGTTAGTGAAGATCTTCTCCCATTCAATAGGATGCCTTTTTGTCTTAATAACAGTGTCCTTTTCTTTACAGAAGCTCCTCAGTTTCAGAAGGTCCCATTTATTCATTGTTGCTCTTAATGTTTGTGCCAGTGGGGTTTCACATAGGAAGTGGTCTCCTGTGCCCATGTATTGCAGGCTACTTCCCACTTTATCTTCTATCAGGTTCAGTGTGGTCAGATTTATATTGAGGTCTTCAATCCATTTGGACTTGAGCTTTGTGAATGGGGATAGATAAGGGTCTATTTTCATTCTCCTGCAGATCGACATCCAGTTATGCCAGCACCATTTGTTAAAGATGCTTTCATTCTTCCAGTGTATAATTTTAGCTTCTTTGTCAAATATGAG
>PVIU01029662.1:0-17232 GCA_004026605.1 Ondatra zibethicus
CCTTCAGTCCCAGTCCAGGTGGATTGGTGTGCTCCCATTAGTTCAGGCACACTGTCTCAGTAGGTGGACCAGCCCCTCACGGTCCTAACTTCCTAACTCATCTTCTCCCACCTTCTGCTCTTCACCTGCACCTTGGGGGCTCAATCCATTGCTCTGATGTGAATGTGGGTCTCTGTCTCTATCTCCATCCATCGGATGATGGAGAACCCACAAACAATGACACCAGGACCTATCTCTTCTGCATGTATTAACTTTTTGAGAACCGAGTCTTTTCGAATGCACTCCTTCCTAGGCCAGGAGGGATGGGGGTGGGCCTTGGACTTCCAACAGGGCAGGGCACCTTCTTTCAAGGAAGAAGGGGGAGGGAGGAGGGGTGGGGAGGTAGTGGGAGGGGACCGGGAGAAGGGGAAGAAAGGAAAAAAAATTTTATTTCTTTAATTATGTTCTTGAATGGAAAAAATAAAACAAAACAATGTATGGAAAAAAAAATAAATAAATAAATTAAAAAAAAAGATAACTTTCAAAGAACTTCACCTTTTGTTACCCACATTTTATGAAGGTATCCTTTTCATTGTAACCACTGTTGATCTGCATGGCACATACAATAGAGAAAGAGTGAAGATGTGTCACTTCTTATCCTTTGCCACGCTATTGTGGCTCGCAGCATACTTTTTACAGATAAGTATTTATAAGTGAGCCAAATAACAACTATGGGGATAGGTAGCCTAGCATATGGTGCATATTCTGGGGACTGTCAGCACTGAGCACTCAATCAGTAGCAGCCTCCTAACTCAGTAAAGGATGTGAGCCTTTCTAGCTGTAGCCCCTTTGATCCTTGTCAATCCATGTCTCCACTCCAACTTTCATGGATACTTAAAATCAACAGTAGTCCTTGAGCCAGAACATTTCTATTCAGCAATTTCGACAATTTTTCTCATGGAGCAACTGTGAAGTCCAATCCTGAATGCTGATTTTATTTCATGGAATTTATATATTTTCAACACAGATGATTCAGAATTAAAATACATAAATTGGTATTGCTTGTGTGTCTTAAAGAAATCATTTCATAGAAATACTGACATGTTTCCTTTATCAGACAACAAAATTTATGCCAAGCCTAAAGATGAATGCAATCTCTGGAATCTGCATGTTGTAATGAGAGAACTGACTCTTGAAGTTGTCCTCTGGTATCCTAAAAAAGAAATAAATATAGAAATACAAAAATTAAAAGAGTGAATAGTTTAAACTGTTTTAATGAAGGCACTCACACATGGTCACATCGTAGCACAGGGACTGGAACAGGAACAAGTGCAGCATTATTTTCTATTCCATAATGAATGGAGTGAATTGACTTATATGTCTTCATGTGAGAAGACACTAATTGAAGATGGAGAAAAACATTCAGATACTATGAAGAGGCAAAGTGTAAAAACACAAAGCATATATTAAGATCAATAGATTTACTATATGTAAGAACACACCAAAACTTATCTATTATAACTGTGCTATGTCTCCAATATCAAATTAAAATTTATAATTATAAAATTATAAGAAATCCATGTGGAAATAGAAGTAACACATGTCAAAGTAACAAGCAAATGCCACCAAGCTTATGATTATAGCAGAAAAGTGGAATCTAAATTAAAATATATTGTCATGTTCACTAACGAAGATGCCGACCTTCTGTATCAGTAGAGCATGAAATTATTTATACTGTACAGGTTTTTCATAATTCTTATGACTTCCTTAGACAAGATCATACATGAATATAAGTATAATAAAGTGTCACCAACGCCATGCATCTTTGCTGTGGGAGCATAAATCAGGTGTACCAAAGTAGCTCTCCTAGGAGTCATCTCCTTTAAACAAATTGGCACTGTCTTTATGGCTAATATGCTATCATAGTCACAGATCATAAAACAAGACTCCACTTACCAGGATAGTCAAGAAAATTGTCCCAAAACCTTGAAACACAGTGGTATGTGTGTGGTCAGCCCTGAAGCAGACCATTGCCATCCAGCCTAATATTTTTAAATAGATAATAGACATTTTTCCAACTGCTTAAAATTAAAAAAGAATTTTAACCAAAATAATCTCCCATATGTAAGTGCTATTTATTATCCGAATTCTGGGTAGATAGTATGGTATGGGTTTTATCATGTTCCATGCTATTCCACAGTTTTGTATAGGCTTTGGAACATGGCCTTTTAGATAATAAAAATGTCTTATGATTGATTTGTATTGTTGCATTCATCATTATTATGAGAAAGGATCTCTTGATTTAGTCCTGAATGGCTTCATACAACCATTTTTCAAACTTAATTATTAGAATAAAAAATTCTTGTGTTATTATTTGTTTGTGAAAATATTGTATTGTCTCTAGTATTAGAATGCATTAGTCATAGTTCAAGGCCAGTCTCAGCTACATAGCAATTTTAAGGTCAGCCTTTCTCAAAAAAAATACCCCTCTCCCAAAACATAGCACAAAATTAGTTACACAATACCTGCATTATAGTGAGTATTGCAAGTAACCTACAGATGATTTAAACTATATGAAAGAATACATTTAATCTATGTAAATATATATGTAAATATATGTAAAAATATATGTAAATCTGACAAAAGGAATCTTGATCATCTGAAACACGATTAATAACAACTCAGGTTCAGAAATTGAGGTTCAACCTGAAGATCCAAAAAGCAAAACAGCCATCCATTGGCTGTTACCTCTACCTCAGTCCTAAAATGGCTATCCTGCCTCCGGGAATCACAAGAGACTGTGTCTGAGAGCTGTCTTGCCCTGTTTTATATTCCTCTGTAGGATTGGGATCGAAGGTGTGCACCACTGGAATTAAAAGCATGCACCACCCAATTTCTGTGGTGCATTGGGATTAAATGGGTGGCTAATGGGATTAAATGAATGTGTCATTGTGGCTACTGTGATTAAAATTTTGTCTGTATAGCTGACCGGTAAGACTGCTTTATTCTCAGATCTTCAAGCAGTCTTTATTTATTCAAATACATTTGAAATGCCACTACAATCATTCTCAAAGGAAGAATAAATGGGATATATAGATGTGTGTGTGTATATACATACATACATATTATACATAAAACATAAAAATACAACATATATTATATTTTTAAATCTGTAGTAACTTAAAACGTTGATTACAGTAATCACTGTATTTTATGTGCTCACCAGCAATGAAGTGTAGTCTTGTGATAACAAGCTTTTAGTAATTTAAGTTGTGAACTTTACATATGCTAGTGTTTGTGAAGCTTTATCTAGCTGTTGCATTCACTTGTATTTTTCTAAAGAAAGTGACACTGCACATTTATGAATGATACTATTGGTCATTGTTTTCCTTTGTGTATGTGAGAGATAAGATTCTCACTTGAAATCCTGCCATATGTCATATTGTTGAAGTGCAAAGTTGTTTTTTTTTTCTCTGGATTAAAGTTCTTTGTTACATATAAGTTGTAAAGGGTATTTATACATTTCAACGTAAGTAGACATGGCACCAAAACATTCAATCAAACAATAGTCTAGATATTATTTGGGGTTTCATTTATTTTATTATATTAGCATTTAAATAAATAGTGAGCAATGTATTTTATCCTCCAGCAAATAAATGCTTCAAAATATTGTCCTAAGCAAGGTAAAATTCTGATAGGAGACTACTTTAAAATTACTTGAATTTTTCCCCATATCTCCAATTTCTCAGTTACTATGTCTTTTAATTATATAAACACCATGATTATGTTATCCAACTTCTTAAAAAATAAATAAGTAAATAAATAAATAATTTATTTATATTACATCCTGGCCACAGTTATTTCCCCTCCCTCCTCTCAGCTCAGTCCCTCCCCACCCCACCCCTCACTCTGTTACCATTCCCCAACCCACCCCTTTTCCTCTTTTGTTTATAAAAGGGCAGGTCTTATATGAGCATCAACATAACACTATTTAATTTTGTTTATGCTGTGTAATGTTTAACAATGCAAAGATGTGCTGCATTCCTTTTTGTTTCATTTTTTTAACTCTGTGAAGCTGTGCTGCTTTACCTGTCTAAAACTCCTGATCGCTCTAAGAGCTGAACAGTCAATAGCGAGGCAGGAGAGAGAAATAGGTGTGGCTGACAGGCAAAGAGAATAAATAGAAGGAGAAGAACATTAGAGGCACAATCAAGAAAAGAGAGAGGAAGGAGGAGAACTTCAGGGTGCAGTCACCCAGCCACCCAACTACACAGCCAGATACAGAGTAAGAAGCAAAGAAAAGATACATAGAAATAGATTAACGGTAAAAGCCTAGAGGCAAAAGGTAGATGAGATAAATGAGTTAAGAAAAGCTGGCAAGAAGCAGACTAAGCTAACACCAGGAATTTATTAGAAATAATAAGCCTCCGTGTTTGCACTTATTTGGGAAATGGGTGGCAGACCCCACAAAGAGAAAAGAGACAAGAATGAAAAACAGCCAACAAGAGGGTATCTAATTTACTATAAAACTGGAGTTATAGTCAGTTTTGAACTAACATTTGGGGACTAGGAATTGAAATTGAATTCTCTGCAAGAACAGTCAGTGTAAACCCTGTTTGAGTAACTTACTAATTATGTTTCTGCATTTTTAACAAAATATTTAACATAGACAAGGGAAAAAGTGTTCATTTTAGCTCACAACTTCAGAGTACACTGATTGCTTTTCCAATAACAAATGTTCATTCCTTAAATGTTCATTCCTGTACAGGTAACATACAGACTGATGTTTACATTTATTTATTTAGGAACACACATACATACAGACAGACAGACAAGCATACACACACACACACACACACACACACACACACACACACACACACACACACACCCTGTATAGGTTTAATCAAAGAAAAACAAGATTTGAAGAAGAGTAAGTTGAATTATAGAGGGCTTAGAGAGATTACAGAGAAGAAAGGAATGATTTAGTTACAATCTCAAGAAATAACTAGAAAAGGAAAATGTAACACAAAAAATAAGAAAAATAAATAAATAAAAAGAGAGGGAAAAGGTTAATTAAACCTTTAAATGGATTTCCAATGCAACATAAGCGCAAGATAGGCATCTCTGCTTTTCTAGTTCTCTGTATTTACCCTTAATATGTGTGCTATCTTTCATTTTCCGAAAATGAATTCTAAGCCTATTTTATCAACATTTGCAAAAGAAAATAAAAAACATATAAAATTCCAAACTATTATTTAATATATTTGCAAATATAATGAAATTTAATATGAGCTGCTTGTGAGATTAAAATGGAAATATCAAATAAATGTGCATGGCATTTCCTCATGAAGACATGGGATATGAGAGTTGCTGATAAATTACAAATATGACTGACTGCAGAGCTGAATGATAAAGCTTGGAATCAAAAGGTAAGTAGTCAATAACTACTATTTGAATGACTTGCAGGCAAGGTTGTAATCTTAAATGGATCATTTCATTTAAAAAGCACATAGCAATTATAAAATAAATAAATGCTAATAATGTGTTATTTTAAGTCTCTTGCTCCCAAGATCAGCCTTTATTTCTTAGAAAATAAAACTGGAAACAGTTTGCTTATCTTAAACACCAGTGAGCACATTTTTTCCCAATAAACTCACTAGGAAATACTGAAAAAAAGGAGCCATATGTGAAAATCAGTCTGGTAATATTAGTTCAGTCTTTATAGAGACAGAGTAGAAAACTGAAGTATTTCATGTTCTTGGTACTAAGGACTTTGTTTGGTGGCGCATGATGTCCATATTGGAAACCCTATTCCTTCTCATAAAACTCTATTTAAATCCATTTTCCATGTGTATATACTTGACAACATTTCTATAATTCGTCTTATATTTAGCTTTTTGATTGGTCCTTAGCACTTCTTATCCCCAAACACTACCTCGTTGTCCCTGCCTCGCATCACCTTCCCCATTAAATCCTCTTGTTTTAATTTCCCCTTTACATCTTTTATATTGTATTCTGTTTTCCTTTCTTATAATATCCACTGCCTTGCCCTGGCCCTTTATTGGCGACCTTAACTCTGAATATTTTGACTCGACTGTACATATGTAAAGCATAAAATTACAGGCTCTATCTAATATATATTATGAACAATATTATGGTTAGATCTTTTTGCTGAAAACATCACATATTTATGATATCACATATGGAGAAATTGAAATTATGCTCTACTAGAATCTTCACCCTTAATGAATAACTTTCAGAAGGCTAGTATGCCCTATCTTTGCTATTGGAGGGGAAAAGTAGCCATCAATATAACCCCATTTTTAATTACAATAGAGATCTACTTGTAAGATATAGTTGCTGTTCTTATAGGGTTACACCTTTGACAGAGTATTCAGCTACATATTGATTGGGATTAGGGCATATGACATGAAATGGAACTTTTATCTGATACTGTTTGTAAGGGTAAGAACCTTAGACTTTTAGCTCATGGGTCTTTTGAAAAAAAAAACTACTATTATTTTCCTAAATGAGCACAATAACCAAGCAATTTCACATATGTGGGTACACTGCTCAACCCTCAGCAGTGAAACTTCTTCTTTCAGAAGATGGAAAATTTCACAGAGAACCACAAGTGCACAATGTACAGAGAGTGAGAGACTTTTGAGTACTAAAACCTGTGTCTTTATCATACCTGAGATAGGGAATCTTTACATCAACTTCACATCAACTAGAGTCACCTGGATAGAAGGAATCTGAATTGTGAAAATGTCTTCGTAGGTTTGGTATGTAGGTAAAACTGTGCTGCATTTTCTTGACTGATGGTTAATGTGAGAGGGCATCGTTCGCTGTGCACAGTACACACCTGGCCTGGGAGCCCTGGGTGCTATCCACACGCTCACTGGAAAAGGAATGAGGATCAAGGAAACAAGCATCTCTTCTCTGGGGACTCTCCATCAACTCCTGTCTGTGGCTTCCTGCCCTGGCTTCCTTTGATAATGGACTGCGATATGAAATTGTAAGCAGAAATAATCCATTTCATACCAAAGTTGCTTATGATTGTGGTGTTTTGCCATAGAAAGAAACCCTAACAAAGAAAGCACCCCTCTCTCAAGGATCAGGGTTCCACATGGGGAAAAAATAACAGAAGATTCTCATATTCAGAGGTGGTGGATTGTTAATGGAAGGCTTTTGGACGTCCCACATCAGTGAACAATTCCAAGGAAGCAGTATTCCTGACAACAGGTCTGGTGCGTAGGAAACTCACAGAGAAGGCGAGGGAAAGCCTAAGACCTGCACAAGGTCGCTCCAGACTAAACGCCAGCCTGGAGAAGTGGGAATAAGGTCCTGCCGTTAATCTAGAAGATAAAGCTGCTGGAAGAGAAAATTTAGTTTCTTTCAGTGCAATGATACTGTATATATAAATCACACTACAGTGCTTATGTTAAGTGTTTGAAGCATGAAATGTTACCTAAATCTCTTAGTTTTAAAACTTTTTTGAGAAAAATGAAAAGTATAGAACAATTTTTCAAGTTTCTCCTTTTTACCTTCTTCTTGTGTTCCTTTTTTCTTTTCTTTTCTTTCTTTCTTTCTTTCTTTCTTTCTTTCTTTCTTTCTTTCTTTCTTTCTTTCTTTTTTTTTTTTTTTGATGCTGAGTTTTTCTGTGTAACTTGGTGCCTGTCCTGAAATTAGCTCTTGGAGACCAGGCTGGCTGGACTCGAACTCACAGAGATCTGCCTGCCTCTGCCTCCCGAATGCAGGATTAAAGGCATGTGCCATCACTGCCCAACTTGTTTTCTATTTTCTTAAACAATATATATGTATGTATTTTATTTTACATACCAGTCCGAGTTCCCTCTCCTTGCAATCCTTTTGCTCCCACCACCTTCTTCACACTCCCCCCATGCACTCCGCAGAAAGGATATGGCCTCCCATGGAGAGGCAACAAACTCTGTCACATTACTTTGAGGTCGCACCAAGGTTCTCCCCACTGTATCTGGGTTGACCAAGGTATCCCTTCATAGGGAATGAACTCCAAAAGGCCAGTTCATGCACAAGGGATAAATCTTGATCCTACTGACAGTGGCCCCACAAAATGCCTAAGCCACACAACTGTCACCCACATTCAGAGGGCCTAGTTCGATCCTCTGCAGGTTCCCCAGTTATCAGTCTGGAATCCATAGCTCTCACTAGCTAGGGTCAGCCTTGAATGCATGGTCACAGGAGACCACTTCCTAAATATAACACCAGTAGGTGGTGCTAGACTATGTATGGAAGCTGAGAAAGCCAGAGAGCCAGCTACTAAACTCAATTTCTCCATGGTTTCTACGCCAGCTCCTGCTTGAGTTTCTTTCATGACTTGACTTTGCCTAAAAATGTAAACTGAAACAAACTCTTTCTTTCCATAAGTCACTTTTTGCCATGGTGCTTATTAAGTCAGAAAAAGTAAACTAGAACACGTCTTATTACCGAAAGTTAGGGGCAAATAATCTCTCCTTAAAACTTACCTTTGTTTTGGTTATGCTCAGTATTTGGTATTAAAATAAAGATTTAGATTATCCTAAATACCACTTTTTTAGACTCTAGTAGATTTATGAAGATTTATAGTCATAAGAAATAAAACCACAAATTCTGGCAGTTTTAAAATCTATTGGTGAAAACATCAGGGATCTAAAACAAAGTGATGAAATCTCTGCTTGTGCCTCGGATTCTTATTGATGACATGCCTAGCTCTTGAGCTGGTGGGAGTTAGGGGTGTGAATGTACATTCCCAAATATTTGCCTAATAGTGACAAAGATGCTTGATCAAACACAGAAGTAGGCAATATACAGCTATTAGAACAGGATACCCAGTATAAGGCTGGCTTCTAACCTGTAACTTTCTAATACTCCACAATTATTGAAGCTTTTATCAGTCAATCAGTCACACACACTGTTGAATATAGTTGTGGGTTTTATTTTTGGAACTCCAGAGACCAGCCATAAATTTCTTATTATGAACTAACCACAAGAACTTCAAATTTCATTAAAATTCTTGGAAGAAAACAAAACAACAAAATTGCTTAGGCAGTTCTGTCTCTATATAGATTTTGATTCATTCCAAGTTTTACTTTAAGAGGTAATATACCTTTTGTGACATATAATTTCAATATATTTTACCCAATTATGATTCTTATTTTTCTTCATGAATTTTTCAGTATACTGGATTAAAATTACATGAGTGTACTCCTAAAGATGAACCAGGAAATTGAACTCTCATTATAGGAAGAATATTTTTGCCTTTATCTTCTTGTAAAAAGATGATTAATTTGTCAGAACTATATAGAAATTTCTATGATAAGCTTTTCATTAGCAAAATTATGGTTTAATAATTTTTCATTTTATGAGAAATTTATTTATGGCATAATATACAGAATATTATCACATAATAAAATAATATAATTGATATTTAAATTTTTATCACTCTAGTAGAGCACTGTACTTAACCTTATTAATCTGTGAAACTGAGTTGTTCTCAGAGTAAAGATCTTGTAATGAATTAATGAAATTCTTGGCTTAATTTTTTTGT
This sequence comes from Ondatra zibethicus, assembly GCA_004026605.1. NCBI lineage: Eukaryota > Metazoa > Chordata > Mammalia > Rodentia > Cricetidae > Ondatra > Ondatra zibethicus. The sequence goes on from PVIU01029662.1 coordinate 9,551, forward strand.
ATGTTGCATTTATAACACAATCTACTTTTCTTGAAATTCATGAAGCTTTATCTAATTAAATGTTGATATAGTGTTCCTTAGTAATCATATTTTCAAAATTGTCTCACACACAAGACCATTTTGTACATAGGAAAGTTTTAAAACTTATTCAAAATAAATAGCAACCAACAATACCCAGTGCTTACAGATTTCCTTTTAATAATTTGTTCTCTAATAAATTCTTTTCTGCCTGAAGATATATTTTATCTATTTCAGATGCATATCCTGTAATACATTATGGTAGTTTTAATGTCAAAATCAATACCTGGAAACGAAAATGAGTTTTCAGCCAGAATTTCTCTGAAAGCAATTCCAGGAAGCTCTTATAGAATTGCCATGAAAAAATACTATCTTTATTTCTTTGTGTGTGGTAAGACATTCCCAAAATGTCATAATGATACAAAGGAAAATCCCTTAACCTCATTTTTGTTATTTGTATTGTGTTAATTCATAAATAATATCCTTTGAAAGATAAAGACAAAGAGTGGGGCTGGAACTCAATTATTAATAAATTCACCTGACATTGAAAATATTGACGAGATATTTATGATTTAAAAATCACATAACTTTTCAAGAAGATGTAAACATCATGAACTCTAAGATTCAGCAGCTACCCTCAAAGAATATTTTAAAAATTATTAAAAGTATAAGTGAAAATTAAAATTTTGTCACAACATTAACTTTTGCATACTGAAAAAACATTATTTCTGTCTCTTGAAGTGGCCTTTCATGGCCACCACAGGCAGAAACGCTAAGCAGGTTTCTCTAACTACAAGAAGTAATGTGTGCTTGGAAATGGGGACAGAGAAAGACAAATTCCAGTGTGTGTCAGTTACATGTGATTCTGATAAATGGGCATTTGATGGAAGTTCCAGTGCCCTGAGAGGAATAAATGCTTGAACTGTTTATCCACCCTTCCCTGCAATACTATTTTATAAATTCAACAGCCTCTTCCTACAGTGAGCCTCATCATGTGCTGCACTTATCGACATGTAAAGCCTAACTGAGAAAGAGGGAAAACAACTGTATCGTCATCCTATATTTGAACATTTTTAAGAAGATATTTGCCTTTCAGTTCAAATCAATTTATGGATTAGATTGTGTTTTGTGTAAACACTACATGAGTATTCCCAATATTCCATGTAGCCCCCTTCCTACTTCCATATATTGCTTTGCCCATACCTATGTATTGATATTTACACTTTATCATTTTAGAAATATGGAATATTCAAATGTATGAATATTTACATATCATATATAAGCATAAGAGTACACACACATGAGGGAATAAAGCCACATACCTTCTTTAATTTAGCATTTGTATTAAGAAAGTCAAATTTGGCTGACACAAAGGCCGAACACCAACTGCAAATTTCAAGGTTTCCATAGAGTTGTAAGAGTGATTTCATGCTGTCTTAGAAACAGGTGTAGTTATGAACACAACTGTCCCATATTTAGTCTGTGAGAAGAGCTATAGGCAATTTCTTGGATTCCAAAACTTTATAAACCACGTGATGACATTTAAATTATGATCATAATAAGAACAGATGATCATTAAATAAGATGAAAACAAATTATTTCACTCTTTAAAAGTAGATCTATTTCTACTGCTAACACACACCCCTTTGCTTGCCTTATTTTCTTCCTAAATCATAATGCAGTTATGCTTATATAGTATGTAAAGATATACCTTCTACTTTTTTAAAAAAGTATTTAAACCTTTCTAAAAGGGTTTTTAATGAATCAAATACTATACTTCTTCCACTGAGAAATGTTTACTTGATCATGTTTCCAGTTTAATTCTTGTTTTTTAAATCACATTAAAATATTTATATTAATATATGTATTTCTCTTTAAAGCATAATTGAATAAAACCATTTTGTGTTGTTTTTGTCTTTTCCTTGGGTTTTTATTTTTATCTCTTGATTTAATTCCACTCTAAAAGCATCAAGAGGTGACACCATGAAAGGTTATTAGACTACTAGGGTTTAATCTCTTATGTAAAGTTTTAGTGCCCCAATTAAGGCTTAAATTTAGACTCAGGATTTGAGAATTCCTCTTGATCTAAACACCCTTTTAGGGCAACAAACAGTCCTCTGTATCTCTGATTTAGGAGATGTGACAATGTTTGTTGTCCTCTATGGGTACCTGAACTCATGGGACATATACATTTAGGTACTCGTATGTAAAAAGAATTATTTTGATTCACCTTTGACCTCTGTAATAATACTCATTAATCACATAATAATCATATAATTTCTATTGATGGGAATAAACATTATATTCAAATATCTCAGTCCTGGTCCTGGAGATATGTTTTTGCCATTAAGAATAATTTTTTCTCTTAAAGAGGACCCACATTTATGTTTGAACTATCCCATTGTTGTTCACAATCATATGTAAGTTCAGTTCCAGGTGATCCAACATTGTAGTCTAACTAGGGTGGGCCCCAATAGAAAAAAATAGAACTTGTTGTTGGATATTTGTGCCTTTTGTGAAGATATATTGTTGTGACTGGTTTAATAAGAGCTGACCAGTCAATAGTTAGGCAGAAAGAGAAGAGGCAGCATTTCTGGGGACATAGAAGACTCTGGAAAGAAGAGAGGAACAGAGATTCTAAAGATTAATGAAACAAGTTCATTTGAACTATGAGAGCTATTTGGAGATACACCTAAGCTAAAAGACAAACTTTCACAGCTAATAATAAGTCTCCAGATAATTATTTGAGGGCTGGCAATCCAATAATTGTCTGACAGGAAAGCTTGCTACAAGAGTTCTATAGGGTGTTTTCACAGGTGTCTTGGCACCAAAACACACAAAATAAACAGTTTCATAAAAAACAAATATAATTTAAAAGGACTTTTCTTGGTTGATTTTATTTTGCTGAATCATTTTCTAGCTGAATTTCTTGTAGTGTAATTGACATATATTCAGATGGTACACTTGATGATTTGATATGCTGGAAATCATTAGCACAATCAAGCTAATTAGTATATCTGTCACCTCAGTTGTGACCTGTGTGTGTGTGTGTGTGTGTGTGTGTGTGTGTGTGTGTGTGTGTGTGTGTGTGTGTGATAAAAATCATTTAATTCTATTCAGTTAGGTAATTCACCAGGCTGTTATCATATACAGTTTCTGAACAGAATGGCTTTACTGTACTGGTATCCTCAAATTTCCTATTCTCCAGCATCACAACAACCACCATTTCATTTCTCCAAGCCATCATAGTGAGTATGCCCTTTAGAGTAAACATATAAATGGTTTAAAATATTATGTGTCTTAAGATATTACCTGACCTTACTTCATTATAGGAACATTTTAGATTCTCTGACTGATAGTTGTTTTAATGTTCTATGAGTTGAGTTTTACTCTTTTTCACAAATCAATGGAGTTTTAAGTGGTTGCTGCACATTCTGAGTTTCACGAAGTCAAATACCAGATTAGTTGTATTTGTCCTTTGGGATGGTAAAGTAGGCAATGCAAGGCTGGTAAAGGTCCTCTAACAACTATGTTTCAGTTGATCAGAATTTTAAGGGATTATACCTACTAATATACTGTCCCCTAGACCAATAATGAGACTTCATGGGATTTTCACTTGAATTGTTAGACTTCAGTGATTATCTATCTCTTTCTTTTCAAATATTCTCTCTCCTCTCTCTCTGTTTCTCTTTATTTCCATATTACTTATAAGTTCCATACAGACGTTTGTTTTACCTGCATAAGAAAATAGTCTTAGGATTTAAAACACTATTTTTTGTAATATGTGAAGAAGAAATGAGTAAGAAGGGTAAAAATAAACCAAATCATAGTAGTTTTAATTTCTAAATGACTTAGAATGCAGTGGTAATTAAAGATTTACATGGTCTAGAATATTTCAAAATATCTGTAAGACTGCACACTGCCAAGTTTGTAGTTTTTTAAATATAGGTTTCAGCAAAATATTTATCATTGGATATACTCTATATTTCCCTAGATGCCGGTGAGATTGAGGGTTCACTCTGATCCTCTACTGATGACTACAGACCCATTTCCTCCTACTTCAGAGGATGCAGTTCAGCATCCTCTGACCATGTTACATGTCTCTGTTACTAGGAATGGTTTCTATGAACAAAATCTTTAATTAATGCTAAGTTCAACTTCTGAACCATTTGCTTGACATTATCCTGAATCTTACTGCATTCTATGACACTAAAACAGAACAAAAAAGTAGTGAACCCACTATGCTTGCATTCTTATAGATTTATTGAATTTATACAGACTAATTTTGATGTCCATCTAAATCTCTTTCTCATCAGTGCATCTGTCATGTATTCAACGCTTTATTTTTCTTTTTAGCTTTGGGCTCAAGTACACCAGGGTAACGGCAAAATATCACTCTTTATACACACAGCTCTTATTAAGACTTTTAAAAATTCATGTCTTTTGAATTCATGGGACATTAAGTTTGGGATGATTATTAATTTAAGTTTAATAAGCAGTACCTGAATAATGGAATTTTAAAGGTTTAGAAAAAAGAGTCTACTCCAAAGCACTTTTCTGTCAGCTTATCATAATGTTCTGAATGTTCCTGTGAGACTTTTCATTTGATAAATGCAGAAGGAGTAGCTTGATAAAACACAAATATGCTCCTTAGGAGAGGTTGAAGTGATGAATCGCCTCCAGTCATTTACACCAAACTTTAGAAGCCTAAAAGGAGGGGGGGGGGCAAAGTTATCTCAATTACAAATTATTCCTTATAACTAAAGTGATATTTCTACCTCAGTTCTAGTTCAGCTGTTTATCTTATTTACATGTAGTTTAATGAATACTAGAATGTAACTAATAAACTATAATATGCAGTTGACACTCAGAATTCTTTGCATATGCACCATAATATTCTAGTTTAAATCTGACTGTAGCCAAAAGCTAGCAGGAGGTCATATTCTGCTACTTTCATTTGTTTATTTTCCAAACTACAAATTATTGTACTTCTTTAACTTTTGAAGAAATATATATTTTAATTGTTAAAATGATCATTTCACTGTGAATGCTGATTCGCAAAGCTACCAGCTAATATTTCCAAGAGTGCCAATATCTGCCTCCCAACGGTGTATGTGTCTCCTTCTCTCTCAATGATAGAAAGGTTGAAGTGAGGTGTCTTTCTCAGTTGCTCCTCACTCTGCTATGACATAGCTATTCAGTTAAGGAGGAGCTCAGTAATTTGACCAGGGGGTCCTGCTGTGTTTGACCTTTCTATGGATGCTAGAGATCCAAACTGAGGTCCTTTTCCTGCCAGGTACCTTACGGCGGTGCCAATCTGCAGTTCCAGATAGAAGGTTGTTTGTTTTGCTTCATTTTCTTGATAATATTTGTTGTTGTTGATAATAGTTAGAATAAGTGAATGTATAACAGTGTACCAGTGTGCTGAGACACTAGAGAGAAGGGACTTTGTACCAAACACATCTTTAAACCAAAGAGATGTTTTACTTAAAACACTTCAGGAAAGAGCTATAGTGTTCTCTGTGAGTACACACTGAAACTTGCCTTTTAAAGCTCCCTAACAGAAAAAGTGTTTACTAAGTCACATTATCACCATCTGTTGTGTGTGTGTTTGTGTATGGATATATGTATGAGAATGTGCACACCTGTGTGTGTATAGCTTCATCTAATTGCTTAAAAAGTGTTTATATTGATTTTATAAGCTACATATCCATGAGTCCCTTTATGAATCCATGAAAGTTACCCATTTTACTTGTATTAATTAAACTCTCTAGTCTTTTAATTATGGAAATAAATTTCTCTAATTTATTTGGGTTTTTGTAATCTTGAAGATTATCAATAATTAAATAGAAAAATATTATTTTCAGTATTACTTTCTAACTGTCATTCAAACTATTAAATATTATGTCTTCAAAGTTCTAATTATTCTATTATAAGACTGAGACTAAACTGTGCTTAACTAAAAGATTGAAAATCATAAGAAAATCTGGGAACATTGAATTTGATTTGGGCATCATCTGAAAAATAATTATTTCTAGAAAAACAATGCTTGTTTACAAGTCTATTCACTTCTTTATTAGTTATACAGTAACTTTTCATTTATTTTTTGTATTTGTAGGTTTTTAAATTTATTTTACATCCCAACCACACTTGCACATTCCCCTTGGTCCATTTATCCCATTCCATCTCCCAGCCTCCTTTCCCACTTCCATCCATCCCTCTTTTGTTTCTGGTCAAAAAGGGGCAGGACTCCCATGTATATAAACAAAGCATGGCATATCAAGTTGCAGTATGACTAAACACATCCTCTTGTATTTAAGCTTGGCAAGGCAACCAAGGAGGTATTGTGCCTTGAGCATTAACAGCTCTGTGTTAACCCATCATATTTTCATGAAATAATCAGAATTTATTTTTCTTTTAGTTTCTATTCCTTCATATCTATCACTCAGATTAATGGAGCTTTTACTGCATACCAGCAAGAAAACCAACCACCACTATTTCTAGGCCAAATTAAAGATAGGTTTTAGAAGAAAGATTGGATAAGCAAGAAATGGTGGATTACTTTGAGGGAAGAATGGTTTTCACATAGAATAGGAAAGATGCACAATGATTTTGGCAGCATGAACAAGACCCAAGCTAGCTCAGTCCAGACAAAAGCTCAGGATGGAGGACGGGAATTCATGAATTCTGACCCCTTGCTGAGGAACTATTGCCATTTCATTATTGCTGGCTGAGGGAAAGCAAGTTTTTTTTTTTTTTTTTTTTTTTACCTTTCTTTTCTTTATTTTTTTTCCATACACTGTTCCGTTTCATTTTTTCCATTCAAGAACACAACCAAAGATAAAAAAAAATTTTTTTTTCCTTTCTTCCCCTTCTCCCGGTCCCCTCCCACCACCCCCCACCCCTCCTCCCTCCCCCCTCTTCCCTGAAAGAGGGCATGGTGCCCTGCCCTGTTGGAAGTCCAAGGCTCACCCCCATCCCTCCTGGCCTAGGAAGGAGTGCATTCAAAAAGACTCGGTTCTCAAAAAGTTAATACATGCAGAAGAGATAGGTCCTGGCGTCACCGTTTGTGGGCTCCCCATCCGCCAACCCTCGCCGCCACATTCAGAGAGTCTGGCCCGATCACATGCTCACTCAGTCCCAGGCCAGGTGGACCGGTGCGCTCCCATTAGTTCAGGCACACTGTCTCAGCAGGTGGACCAGCCCCTCACGGTCCCAACTTCCCAACTCATCTTCTCCCACCTTCTGCTCTTCACCCGCACCCCGGGGGCCCAATCCACTGCTCTGACGCGACTGTGGGTCTCTGTCTCTATCTCCATCCATCGGATGAAATTTCTCCCACCTCTATCCCCGCCCCTGGCTTCCAACCTTTGCTTGATGATCCTGTTTGCTTCCAACCCCCAGGAGGTTCTGTGTATGCTTTCCCTGGGTTCACCTAGGTATTCAGCTTCTCTGGGCTTGCGAGCCAAGAAACTAGACATTAAAATTCTAAATACCCCAATTAAAAAATGGGGTAAGGATCTGAATAGAGAATTCTCAACAGAGGATGTTCGAATGGCCAAAAGATACTTAAGGTCATGTTCAACTTCCTTAGCAATCAGGGAAATGCAGATCAAAACAACTTTGAGATACCATCTTACACCTGTCAGAATGGCCAAAATCAA
>PVIU01029663.1:0-17012 GCA_004026605.1 Ondatra zibethicus
CCATCACCCATCTAATAAATGTTTAACTCTGCATAGTGCGCCTACCCAGCTCTCTTTGGTCCGTCCGTACCGCTGCACAGCCCATATGGGGACCCGGAGACTAGCCGCGTGGCCGCCCGCCCGCCACAGAGACCGCGTGGTCTGGGGACCTGCAGCAAGCTGCAGCAAGCTGCTGGGTCACCCCTTCTTTTAAAAAAAAAACACAACAAAAAGGATTTATTTGGCTTATACTTCCATATCACAGTTCATCATCAAATAAAGTCAGTATAGTGTTTCAGACAAGGCAGGAACCTGAGGCAGGAGCTGAAGCAGAAGCCATTGAGGAGTTCAACCTACATTTTTATAGAACCATGGACCACACCAGCCCAGGCATGGCAACAATGACAATGGGCTGGGCCCTCTACCATCAATCACTAATTAAGAAATGCCCCCACAGGCTTGCCTACAGCCAACCGTATGGAGACATTTTCTTGAGGCTCTCTCCTTTAGCCTGTGTCAAGTTGATATAGAACTTTCCAGCACGGGAATAAACTTTTGCTAATACAATTTTTCTTTTTGAGACCTCTAATATAACCCTGACTGGCCTTGAATTTGTTATGTAGTTGAAAATGACCTTGATCATCTGATCCATACTTACACCTCCCACACTGTAGGATTAAAGGTATGTGCACACAAGGTTTATGTAGTGATAGGAATCAAACACAAAACCTCTAGGCAAATACTCCATCAACTAAGCAACATCCTTAATCAAATGTAATTTTTTACAAGCCCTTGGTTGTTTCAATTCATTGATCCAAAAATCTCAAATACAGAAAGCCAAATGTACTTTACCCTTTAACAGTATTTAACCTAACCTTCTCAAAGAAGCTAAACTCTTTGTGACTTTAAATATTCCTCCCCTTGAAGTAGCCTCTGTCCTCTTCCTACTTTTGGTAATACTGCACTGTCCAATATAAGACTCAATGGGCCACCCCCTGCTCCATCTCCTTGTCTACACACACACTATATACAGCAGCTGCCTCTCCCAATGCTGGCACTTTCCCACTAGCCATTGAGCTATCAAGGCCTGAAAAGAAAGGCATGCTGGAAATATCAGGGGACTGGAGAGAAGGCTCAGAAATTAACAGCACTTGCTATTCTTACATAGGACTCTGGTTCAAATCCCAGCACCCACACAGTGGCTAACAACCATCTGTAGGAATGTATGTGGCACACACACACACACATACACATATATACTCTTACAAATGAAATAAATCATAAAAAAGAAGTGTCAAATATTAAAAAGTCTTCACATAAAATGGCACATTTGGGAAAAGGAAAACAATTGTTATAAAAAAGAGAAAAATTACTCAGAAACTAGATTAGCCAAGAGTGATAGAATACACCTATAATCTTGGTACTTGAAAGACAGAGGCAAGGGGATTTTCACACTTCAGAAGTCAGCCTGTTTTATATACCAGACTCTAGGTAAGGCAGCTACACAGTCCTATCTCAAAAACAAAAAGCGAAACAACAAAGACTCATTTGCTTCACTAGCAAAAAAATAACAGCAGAAAACTCTAAGCAGCCTACAAAATATTTGTGTCAAAACATACTTGGTACATGAAATGAAACATTTCTTTTCTTTTGACCAAAGTAGAGGAGTAGCCTTGGTATTTCTCTGAGCAGAGGAAACAGCCACTGAAGAAACTGGAAATGCAGCTAGCCATTCAACAAACAATGAATGAATTCCTAACATTAGTTCCACAGGCATTCAGAGTACAGAACAGTCCTGTCACTAATGGAGTAACATACACAATAAGCAAATAGTGTTAATGCAAAAAATGCAGATCTCATTTTGAGAAAAGGGGGGAAAAAGCAGTTTTCATCCTAAGGGGAATAAGAGATAGCAAGAGATAGTTTATTCTGAAGCAATTTTGAGTGATTGTATCCCAGGGAAGCACAGATTTAAGTTACCCCAAATTCCATGGTCCAACATGGAAGCAGTTTCATAGAGTCTTATAGTTTTACAGAACAAAGAATTATAAATCAAGGCAAGTTGAAAACAAATTGGTGGGCACATCAGAGAGGCAGTTACAGAAAGCCAGGGGAAGCTTTTCTATAGGCCCTAGAGGCTATTTGCTAACATTCTTATACATTGATTAGAGGAAACTAAGTTAACAGATTCCAAAAGGTTTTTAATTACTAGTCACAAGTTAGTCCTGGCACAGATGGCAGAAAGCAACATCTACTACTGGGTGCAGAGGACTAAAACTAGCCAAAGATAAGGTAACTACTCCACAATAAGGTAGCTGTTACCCTCTAGACCTGCAACATTCCAACCTCTCTACAGCATTGAAATTCTAATCAGTCAGTCTCTGAAGACAAAGCTGCTTTTCAGGCATTCTGATTTACAATAGCAAGTACTAAGAAGATGCAGTGCCTACAAAGATAGTTCCTGTTTCAAAGGAAGAAAAAGGCGTTTCAGAAAAATAAAATTCAGGAGATGCCTGAAAGAGAAAAATAAATAGGTATGTATGTGGAAGATAGCTATTTCAGGCAAAGGAGAGTCTCCTTAGGCTCTTTTCTTTAAGAGACAGTAAGGAGGCAAATATAATTAAAAGCAAGGCAGAGAGGGTGAAAAAGAAAAGACTAGAAAAGGAAATTTGCAGTTTATCTTAGTATGCCAGGAAATAATTTTGGACTTCTTCCCTTTAACCTTTGCAGTTCCTAAACTCAAATGTCTTTTCATACTATTCACTGAGTAATAGCTCTCTAAGGTTACCTATTCTGGGAAAAGTGAGGTAGAAAAGTGATCTCACTCACATTTTGATTTCTTATTACTGTATAAGAAAAAAAGAATGAAAGAAAGAAAGAAAGTGAAATAAAGAGAGGCTGAAGAAGGGGGGAGCACCAAGGAGGCAATTCATCAGAATCCAGGCAAGACAGAATAAAGGCTTGTATACATGGGGGGCAGTGAGATGCAATTAGGTTGCCTATTCAGTATATTCTGAAGAAAAGTCCACGACAAAAGTGAAAAAGGAATGAAAGTCAACATTCCTGAACTGCGGCTGCAGATGTAACTCAATGAGGTCAGATACTTGCCTAGCATGCACTAGGATGGAGCCCCAGCACCGGTTGGGGAGCGGGGCGGGTTGGGGTGAAGGGAGTAGCTCTGGACATTAGCAATAATTCCAACACCTAAAATCCTAGCACTCTGGAGGCTGAGGCAATTCAAGACCATCTAGAGCTGTAGAGCAAAACCATACCTGGAAAAAAAACAAAGGAGAAGGGTACAAGTATGGTAGGACATTCCTATATTCCCTGAAACTAGGGAGAATGAGGCAGGAAAATCACAACTTCAAGATCAGCCTGAGCTACACAGAGTCCAACACCAATATGGACAATAAGACCCTGTCTTTGGAAAACTGGAGAAAAAGAAAAGGGCCAGGCCTGTAAACTCACCTACTCTGAAGACTTAAGCAGGAGGATCACTACGAGTTGGAGGCTACTTAGTTACTGGGCTATATATGAGTGCCATAGTAGCTTGGGTCACACAGAAAGATAAACCCTGTCACAAATTGCTTCAACATAAGAATATAAAATTTGGGGTAATCTAAATCTGTGGTCACTCAAAATGGCTCCAGAATAAACTACCACTTACTCCCTTTAAAATGAAAGTTGTGGCTTTTTGCGTTGATGGTATCCCATATCCAATAAGTGCTTTAGAACAATGTACATATTACTTTTTTAATGTATATAGAATATACCACCTAGCAAAAATAAACAGTATAAATAATGGGTTTTTATCCAAACAAAAGTCACTACTGCAAAAATCTCAAATATATTAATCAATACATGCATCCAAAGAAAAGAAGTTATTTGACACATACTTCACTCTTAGATGCTAAATCCTGCTCTCTAAGAATTAGTTTAATTTCAATATCAAAAAATTTCATGTAAACAACTAATAGTAATTTCATGATACCATACCCTAAAAAACTCTAGAAGACATAAGACTCAAAAGAACATTTCTGATTAATTTAAGGCTGAACTAAGATATTATCAAAGTTATTAAAAGTTATAGGAAGTAATATTGAATAAACAAACAAAAAAAGTTATACCGGAGGATGGAAAGGTGGCTCAGTAGACTGCTCTTCCAGACAGCCTGGGTTCAATTCCCAGCACGCACACAGAAATTCATGACTATTAACTCCATTTCCTGGGGATCTGACACCCTCACACAGACATTCATGCAGGTAAAACACCAATGTACATGAAATAAAAATAAATCATTTTTTAATTAAAAAGAAACTAATAGTGATGACACACCCAACCCCCGACCCTGTGACAAGGTCTCGCCATATAGCCCACATAACACTGAACTTGAGATTCTTCTGATTTAGCCTATCCAAGTGCTGAGATTACAGGAGAAGACAGCCACCCAACACATCACCTCTGGAGGCTTTTCTTTTTCCTCCTTTTATTTCCTAGACTTTCTAAAAGACATGAATTTTATTATGTCTATTATTATATATATTAAAATATATTTATTATTTTATGGATTTTAAATCTTTTCTCCTCTTCACAAATGCAACCATGATTCATAGAAGAAAATTTAGAAAATGCACACAGAGCAACAATTTACCAACCACTTCATTACCAAAAATAATAACCACTATCAATGGCTATGGGGAAGGAAGAAAACAGAGTAACTGTTTAAAACTTTAACAAACTACTTAATGGCAAATGTGCAGGATTAAAGAGTAATTGCCTTAAAGAGACAACAACTCCAACTGAGCAGTTGGCTTCTTTTGTTTTATTTTGTTTTTGTAGCCCAGGCAGTCCCTGAGCTAAGTCTAATTTGACCTGTAACTCCTAATCCTCCTGCCTCTACCAATGCATGGCTGAGATTACAGGCCAGGAATGTACACTCAAACCACCTTCAATTCCAGCAGAGCTTTCAGAAAGGGGGTGAGGTAGTTAAATTGAATAAACAGTGAAGTATGAAACAGAGTAGCACTGAAATCAAAAAGAGTAAGAACAAAGTATCAAACCCATCCTTAGAACTAAGGAAACAGATGAGTGTAATGAGAAATGACCAGGTGATCAAAACTACAGGCTGGTTCTACAATGAAGAAAGGCTAGAAGGTGGAGCAAGGAGGATAAACTTCTTAAAGGGATTATTCTGACTGCATGGATGGGATTAGACCCAGCTAGCATGGAATATGAAAGGCAATGTCTTTTCAGTGTGTCAGTTAATTTCAAGAGGCTTTAGAAGTTGGGTGATTGAAAAATAAAATGAGTTATAGTATTGAGTCTGTCTCACTCTAATTAAACCTCATATCTGAAGGAAATTATGAATTATGTATCAGATTGTTCCTGTTAATCTTGTTTCATTGAACACTAGTATTTTAAATTTATATTTAGGATGCCCAACATTCTCTACAGCCGTAAAAACAAAGATACACATTGCATGTATAAGGCCCTAGGTTCTATCCCCAATATTACAAAAAGGAAAAAAAAAGGCAATGACTTTACACAAAATCAGATGAGAAACAGCAGTGAGAGCAGAAAGGAACGGTGGCACAAGCCTTTAACCCCAGCATTCTGAAATGAGAGGCAGGCAGTTCTCCAGGAATTCCAGGCCAGCCTGGTGGACACAGCGAGTTTCAGATCAACCAGAACTACAAAGTGAGACCTGTCCCCCAAAATAAATAAATTAACAGCAGAATTGAGGCAGATTGATTCTCAGCTTCCTGAGGAACCTCCACACTTAATTCTATACTGGCTATACCAGTTTGCACTCCCACCAGAATGAATAATCCTTTCCTGCCGGCATGTGTTGTCATTTTACTGATCTTGGCTATTCGGGTTGAGTTAAGATGAAATATCCAAGTAGTTTTAATTTGCATTTTCTTATGAGTATACGTTTTCATTCTTCTACATACAACCATCCAGTCTGAGCAGCACCATAATTAAAGATACTTTCTTTTCTCCAGTGTGTATTTCTGGCTTCATTATCTAAGTTCAGGAGCCCACATGGGTGTGGAATTATGGCTGGATAATCAATTCTATTCTTCTGAGTCATATGTCTGCATTTATAGCAATATCATGTTGCTGTTATTACTAAAGCTGTAAAACAACTTGACATCAGGAATGATGCTACCTCGCATATACCCAAAAAAGCTCTACATCTTACTGAAGAGCTACCTGCTTGTTCCTGTTCACTGCTGCTCTATGCATGATACCCTGAAACTGTAAGCAGCCTAGGTGTCAATAAACTATTGGAATGGATAATGACAATGTGTTACATTTATATAATGAAATAGTATTCAGTTGATAACAATAAAATATAGTGTTATGGAGAAATAAAGGGAAAGGAAGAATAGGAAGACCAAATTGGTAGGGAAATGGAAGGGCAGGGTAAAAGAGGGACTATGGGCAGGAGTACTGAAGGCCTTTTGCAAAGCCATATAGAAACCTACTTTAGAACTTTCCTAAAGAATATACACCTATGAAAGTAATCTAAATGGAATTATCATATAGTAGAGGAGACAACACCCCAACTACATATCGTATGCCACAAATCCCCACTGCTGGGAATAGGTTACATCTTTTTGAGTCAATAACCAAATGGGCCCCATAGACATGCCTGCAAAACATCACAGACTAGGGGCTGGAGAGATGGCTCAGTGGTTAAGAGCACTCTCTGACTGCTCTTAGGAGGAACTAGGTTGTATTTCCAGCACCCACATGGCAGCTCACAACTATCTGTGACTCCAAGACACAGACTCACACAGACATACATGTAGGCAAAACACCAATGCACATAAAATAAAAATAAATAAATTATTTTTTAAAAAATCACAGGTTTTTGCCAAAGCTATTGGCTACTCATCACCTACTTCTGTTATCAAACTCAGAAAAATTGATCTGGTATCTAAACAGAAGCTTTACCCCTACTGCCTAGCATTCATGGTGCTGGAAGGTACTTCGCATGCTGCCAAAGAAAAGTTAATCATCACTATCACCCATCTACAAACCTGTAACCTACAACAGTAACCTGACTGCAAGGTAGACTAGTGCTATCGGAGTAACCAACCACTCTATGAGATAGAACCCATAAATGACATGGCTTAAGTGGCCAAACACTTGAAGTCAGTCATGAACATGGGAGAAAATGTACTACTGTTGTTCTGCTAAAGGAACACTGCAATAAAATGACTGCTAATGGCATATCACCATACCCACAGATCAGTACCTCACTCAACCCTCATCAGAGAAGGTTCTTGCAGTAGACAGTAATTAACCCAGAGAGCTACAACTGGGCAATGTGCAGAGAATGAAAGACTTTGGGGCACTCAGGATAAATGGAATATCTTCACTAAACTCCTCCATTTCAAGGATCTATATGAAGAGGAGGTAGAAAGACTGTAAAAGTCAAAGCCAGTGGATGGCCCAAGGAAACAGCATCTTCCAGGCACAGCAGGAATGACACATTTGAACTCATAGACACTGTGGCACCACACACAAGTCTGTTTAGGTTCAAGCTAGATGAGGTCTCCCCCAACACACAGAGAAAAACAAGTGGACACAGAGTCCCAGCCCTAAGCAAGAAGCTATTTGCAAAGGGAAATCAAAGTCAGTTTTCTCCAATGGAGTGATACATATCAACTACCCTCCAGGGCAGTCCTCAGGCCACAATAAAAAGGACCCCCTCTTCTCTCTCTCTCTCCCCCCTCCCTCCCTCTCTCTCTTGGCACCACTATGTGTATATACATTTTTTGTTTTATTTGTGAATCTTTTGTCTTACTGTTTTTTTGTTTTGATTTTGGTTGGTTGGTTGGTTTTGGGGCATGGAAAGAGAGACAGAACACAAAGTATGTAGAGAGGTGGAGAGGAGCTGGAAGGAACTGGCGCAGGGAAAAACATAATCAAAATATATTTATGAAAAAATTTAAATAAAAATAAGAAATGGTACTTATATAGGAACACTAAACATTAATATATAATAAAAGAAAAGCTTTAAAGACCTTCATTACATATTGAACTTAATGGCAGTATAGAATTTTATCATTTAACCTTTAATAAATAAATAATAATAATTATCAGTAAGAAATACTGCTAACACAAAGTAGGGCTCCGAAGGTAGCCTGGTGGAGTGCGTGACTTCAGAACCCTGCTTTGAGTCAAACAATGGTAATCCCTACCCTCAGGAAGTAGTTGACAGAAGGTTCCTGAATTCAAGGTCATCCACCAACCCAGGTGGGCTACTAGAGACAGTCTTTCTCAAGACAAAGGGAAAGGACACAGGAGCTAGGGTAGTAATTAAGTACATTTCCTAGTAAAACAATGCAGGCCTGAGTTAAATTTTGTTGTATTACCGATTTTGTGGAGAACTGTAAACATTATGTGTGTAATACTAAAATGGGAAGGGCCTAAAATTTCTGAACAAGGCAATACACAACAAAACAAGGTATGGCAGGTTACTAGGTCAACAAGCTTTAGGAAAATTTTAGTAATCACGCTACTTAGTTTAAAAAAAAAAGAAAAAAAATCAAACTTTTTTCTCTCTTTTCTTTTTTTCCAGTCTTAGTTGAACCTAAGGTCTTCGAATACTAAACATTCACCCTATCACTTGAACTATATCCCAGCCTGGGACCGTGAATTTTAGAGTAATAGTAGCAGTGCAGAAATGTGAAAGTGAACATCAAGAATCCCTGCACTGGGGAGAGAGGCAGGCAGATCTTGAGCCAGGCCAGCTACCTCGGGAAGGAATACGTATAGTAAGACCCTGACCCAAAAGGCAAAAAAATAACATTTTTTCAGCCACTAATTTTTAAGCACCCCACTTTCAATTTGCATATTAATAACGTTGCCATAGAAACCGTGGCTTCCCCCTCCCGTCCTTCTTAAGTGCAAAATTCAAGTGGGTGAAACACAGCAAAGATTGGTGCCAACCTAAGCAGACCGAGCCTATCAAAAGCTTCTCCCCGGGAACGGACCGCAAGTCTAACTCTAGCTTTCTAAGCAGTGCTGGGTAAACTACCAAGTGTGAATGACTGTATTGAGTGAAGGAGAAGAAAAAAAAAAGTTTGCTAAGTCTTCTTTGGGAACACCTAAGCAAAGGCCGTCCGAGCGAGGCTGCTGGGCTCAGGCACACCGACGGCAGCAGAGAACAGCAGGCTCCAGCCCGGGCTAGCCCGCCTGCCTTCCCCGCGCCATTCCCACCGCACAGCACGTCCTGTGCCTGGCAGTTCACACGCCACACCGTACTCGCATCTATTAAGCGCCCACTGTCTACCCCGCATCCTGGCTCCTCCAGGAACTGCACAAGGAATGGCCTCAAGACGGAGGCCAGGGAAACGCAAAAGGTCATCTGCCATGGCCAAGAACAAACCCGAGTCGGGGCGGGGGGGGGGGGGGCGCTACCTCGCGGGTCCGGGCAGCCCGATCCACGGGAGGCCCGAAGGGGCCCAGGCCCGGCCTGCCCGGGGCCGGCCGCAGACGGGTCGGTCGGCGCCCCCAGACCACCCAGGCCCGGCAGTCCGAAGCAGCGGCGCCTCGGTTCGGCTCCCGGGAGGCCGGCGAGCGGAGTTCCGAACCCGGGGGGCCAGAATGGGCTGTCACGGCCGCCTCCTCCCTCCCAGCTGACGGCCGTACACCGCGGAGCGCCCAGGCCTGGGCCGCTGCCCCGCCGAGGCCGCCACTCTTTCCGCTCCGCCCGGAGCGAGAAGCGGTTACCTGCGCCGCGGGCGGAGGCCCGGACACCACCCGGCTGAGGAGAGGAAAGTGCGGCCTCCCCCGAGGCTTTCGGGATCTTTGGAAGACTTGTTCCGCACTAGGTGACAGCTGTTCGCCGCGCACGCGCACGCGGCGCCACCGCGGGATCCCTCCGCCGCTCCCCGCCCTCCCGGCTCCGGGGTGGGCGGGAGGCTGTGCCCGACGCGGAGGCCGCACAGCCCGGCTCCCTCTGGGTGTGCTGCACTCGCCCTCACGTGACCGCCGGGCCGGGCGCGCTCGCGGTCACGTGGGCTTCTAAACTGTTTAAAGGTACCCAGCACCTTGCTTACTCTGAGCTGAGACTTCCGCTCCCTGCTAAGCCTGAGGTCTCCGCGGTGTATTTCCTGCTCCTTGGGGACAGGTTCTTCTTCCTCGAAGGGGAAAAACACTGGAAAAGCAGGAGGAGCAGGTGCACAGATCTTCCCCGGAGCACACACTGGGTGCCCACAGGCTCCACAAGCCTGCCTAGACTCTGCACACGGGGCTATGGCAACCGTCGACACAAGGACGACTGACCGACTTTTATACAGAGAAACTCTGTCTCGAAAAGCCAAAAAAAAAAATTTTTTTTTCAAAGCTTGCTGGACCTTGTGGCACAAGTCTCTGTAGTACCAGCACTTAACCTGCGAGTCGCTGTGAATCCAAGGCCACGCTAGCTATAGCTCAGCTGGAGCTATGTAGTTAGAGCCTGTCTTAAAAAGAAAGTCAAGGAGCAGATCTAGGTTAAAAACAAATGAAGAGATATGACAGCTCTTGGGCTTAAAAAAAGGAAAGGAAGAAAATTCAACTTTAAAGGGCGTTATAGGAATGCGTGTGTGTGTGAAGAAAAAAATCACAAGATTTTTTAATTAATTTTTTTCATTTTTTTACACCACACCCGCAGTTTCTCTTCCCTTCTCCCTTCTGTTCCCTACCAAGGATTTTTTCGTTTAATCTAAATAAATATGTATGGCCAGTCAGGAAGGAAGCAAAGGGAAAAGAAAAGGGACTAAAGAGAGCTGTCTGCTAGGTTAGATTGTTAGCCTGATACCTTAAAAAAAAAAAAAAAAAGCCTGGCCATCTGACCTCCAAATCCCTCACACGTGTAGAAACATAATGCTGCACAGCATTTGTTTAACATAGCAAATTAACTTCTCCAATTTTTAACTAAACTTTTCCACTTTTTTTTCCTGAATTCACTTGGCATTTTTTTCTCTTTTTTATTTAAATTGTTTTCATGTTACATACCAACCCCACTTCTCCCTCCCTCCCCTTCTCCGCCCCCCACCTCCCCCATCCCATCCCCCATCCACTCCTCAGAGGGGTAAGGCTTGGGGAGTCAAGAAGGCTGGCACACTATCACTTAGCATTTTTTAAAATAGTACTCAAAGGCCCCAAGTTACAACTTAAAGAAAGGAGGGACTAATACTAATAATAATACTGTCTCTCTTTTTTATGGGCAGTGTTTTTTGAAACAGAATCTTTCTATGGAGCTGTGATAGCTAACTTTGTCAACTTGACCACACCTGACATCAACCCAAGCAGCTGGCAAACTTGTAAGGAATTTGTCTTCCTTGGATCATTTGAAGTGAGAAGATCCAGGTCAAATCTGGTCAGCCCATATAAAGGAAAAAGAAACCTGTTGCTTTTTGCCTGCTTGCCTTCTTGCTGATTAGACCATCTATCCTCCTGTTGAGGCATTAGAACATACTTATTAAGGATTTCCACATAGCCTGAAGACCAGCTGACATGCCCAGCTTTATGTACTCTAAATTACCAGATTCTTGATTCAGGAGACAGCTATTGTTGGACTAGCCTGGAAGTCACTTTAATAAATGGCATATATATATTAAGAGCACACACATTCATTCATTCTGTCAGTTCGGGTCCTTTAGAGAATCCCGAATAACAGTCGGCCATGTTGGCTTTGAACCTCCTGCATCAGTCTCCCAAGTACTAGGTATACAGTCTTGAGTCACTAGCAACTCTCAATTCTTAAAATGTTCTTTTGCCTGTAAATTAATCCTGCCACTGAACTTGTGAGTCACAGACTGTTCTGAAACCGGATCTGACCACCTGTTCTCAATAAGCAAACTAAAAGAGCAAAATTAAAAATGGAAAACAGAGAAAATAGATTTATTTGATGTGGCCACATTGGGAAGAGGGACAAAGAGAATCAGTGAATTCCCCAGGATCTTGGGAGTCCTGAACTGAGATTAAAATTTAAATAGTGAGCCAAAGATATGCACATCTAAGCAGGCCCAGTCAAAACACGGCCCCCCGCCCACCATTATCTCAGCTTCACTCTTCTCCAGTAAGGCAGTCTGGCAAGTTGCTAAAACTATGAAATCTCTTTCCAGGAGGTAAGACACACCCCAGGACCACCCTTACTCCCCCACCCCCGTCTGGTGTCTTTTCCTGATCCTAGCATGAGATTCCCATTTCTTTAAGGTCCATTGTTTCAATAATTTGAAACTCAGATTGAGAGACAGTGTCTCCTTTCTGCCTGGCCTATTCCTCTCCCTTGAAACACTACTTCCCTTCCTAAGGCCACCAAAAAAAAAAAAAAAAAAAACCTGCAAGAAATGTCCCTAACTGCTGCCTTAGGTGTCTCCAATGTGGCTAGGACCTGAGGAGATATAAGAAGCTATGCATTTCTATTTCCCTGCTCCTCCCTTACTGTCCAATCCCATCCACAGATATCCACCAGGTAATGGTGATAATGGTCCAAATTGCTCTATAATTGCCCCAGAAGTTCCCTGTCTTTTTTCATGGCTCCTCTGACTAAGTACCATCCTCATCCAAGGCTCCAAACCTTTCCCTGAGTGCTTCCTCATGAACAATAGAGACAACCTTTTTAAAAGGGGGAAGAGGGAAAGATTTGTTTTTGCAAGACTGGAAACCAGGAAATTGTTTTCTATTGTGAACATTTCTTCATGAACTGTATTCCAAATACATGTGTGCAGAGTTGGAATCCTTAGCCGGTCTCTCCAAGCCTTAGCACTTGCATCCTCCTTATAAAATTACATTCTGAAGTTCAAAGTTTTAAAAAACCAAAACCACATCTAGCAGGTAGTATTCATCAACATTTCATTAACATCTAGAATAGTGGTTCCCCATCTTCCTAATCTTTGACTCTTTAATACAGTTCCTCATGTTGTGATGACCCCAACCATAAAATTATTTTGTTGCTACTTTATAACTGTAATTTGTTACTATTATGAATTTTAGTATTTGATATGCAGGATATTTTATATTCTACCACTGTGGGGTCGCAACCCACAAGTTGAAAACCATAGATCTAGAGCAATCTTCCTTATTTTCATGTGTTACACAATTCTCAATAATTTCAACATGGTGGGACAATGTAGTGTTGGTTGTTGGCAATTCCTAAGCCGGGTATTTTAGCCAAAAGGGGAGATTTCTATAGAATGCTCAACTTTTCTTTAATATCTTCTGAAATTACTAGGGCTTTTGTTTGATTCTATTTTGGCTTTGATTTATTGTTCTGTTGAGCACTGTATGTAGTCCAGGTTAGTCTGAAACTCTCTAAATTGTGTAGGCTAATCTTGAACTCCTGATCCTCTTGCCTTCACTTCCCAAGTGCTGGGATTACAAGTGTGACCCACCACAACTGGTTTGTTTTTTTATTCAGTTGCTTCCAAATGCTAATATGCAGAGGAATGTCCAACATTGTTATGCTAGCATAGGCCTCTTTATTCTTTAGTTCATTAACTATCGTTTACTAAAAAAATAAAAACAACTAGCTACAGGGAAGACACTGTGGGACTGATTCCTGATTGACAGACTGACAGCTCACTTTTAATACTTTTTCAAGGAAACCACATGTGAGTTGGGTCTAAGTTTGTTAATAAAATTCTTTTGGCTTATTCGAGACAGAGTCTCCTGTAGTCTAGGTGACCTTGAACTTGCTATGTAGCTAATAACATCCTTGAAAGTCTGCGCCTACCTCTCAAATTCCTGGGGCTACAAGTGTGTTCCACCATTCCCAGCTCAATGTATAGAAATGCCTTGTTCCAAAATTTGCTACTATTAAGATTCCAGAATCAAGCAACCTGCCTACTCATACCACTCCCTACAAAGTGACATAATGTTGACTGAGTACTGACAATTTTTTCTTACATAGTCAAACTTGGAGATGAGGTTATGGTTGTGAGTCACTTGGGTACCCACTAGACAAGTGAACTTGACTCTGAAAACTTATATGGTATAAAAATATCCTCTGCTGCCCTTTGTTCTATTTCTTGTTATTTAATAGCTACAAATAATTGTTTTGCTGGGATAGTCTATGTCTGGAGTGAATGTTTTGAGGTTCTGGGCCTCTTTTTCAACGAACTGAAACAAGGGCACAAAGAGACTGCAAAATTGAAAAGAAACTTTATCCAAAAGTAAAGCAATAGAATGAATCAAAGTAACTGTCAAGAATGACAGCAGGCCACGTAAGTGAGAGAATGCTCAAGGGTCCCAGTTATTAACTGGGGCTTCTTTTTATGGGGTCTAAAGAAAAGAGGGGCTGGTTACAAAGTGGTGTAACATGGACAACTTTCTATTTTGATTGACATATTTGAAGTATGTGTCAATCTACTCTGTACTATTCATGTCCCTTCCTATCAAACTTCTAATTGCAATCATATACATGCCCAATTATACACAGATACAAGATGGTAAGAATTCACTCTTAGGACGGTTTGTATTATTACACACTCACCTAAAATTAGTTCATGTCATATCAACCTCTTTACCATCATATACAACCCAAATATAGCTAGGAATGCATTTAAACAGAAACTATCTCAATTTGATGAATGTTAAGAAAGGAGAAACTTATTACATTATTTGTAGTTGTGTATGTAGGTGGCTGGATTGCATGTGGGAGTTTTAGGATATTGCCTGCATTGTTAGGAGAGGGGTTTGAAGGCTGAAAAGTATATTATAAAAGAGGAATGTGGACATATCTCAAACACTCCCTATGCATGTCTGCCTCAGTTGATCATGGTATGTTTGTAATCTTAGCATTTTGGAGACAGAGGCAGAGGGATCCGGATTTCAAGGCATCTTTAGCTAAATAATGAGTGAGTCTGAGATCATACCCTGAGTTTCATGAGACCCAGTATCAAATAAATGAAGTAATAAAATTAAAATTGCATATGCTTGATAATCCTTGCTTCTCATTAAGTCAGTAAATGAAGATTCATTTTTTCATTTATTGTCTACCTCATGTCCTCAATTATTCAGACCAGTGGTGATAGAGTAAGATAGACCTTGCCATAAAGTACCTCAGTGATGCCACTGCATTCCCCCAGCACCAACAAAATGATTCCTATTGACCTAATTTCATTAGCTATATTTAACATAAGAGGATTATCTGCTGAGCAGCTGTATTGTTTTAATCTGCTGATCCCTTGTTATTGTCACTTTGGATATTGCATTTTATTATTGTTTCTTTGTCTTTTAAACAGGATCTAGAGACTGTCAAGCTGGCCTAGGATTCACTAAGTGGCCAAGAGCAATATTGGGTACAGGGTTATTGGTAGGAGACCCTACTCCATTTAACCTTCCATAATCCATAGGCATTTTCCTTGAATTCTTCAACCATACAATACTGTTGCCATGAGGTCATCATGAATCTCTTAAATCCTGATATTCTCAGTGGATCTGGCTTTGTTCCTTGGCACAAGGGCTTTACTCCAGTCAGCCTTTGGGGTTGGTTTCCTTGTTAGCCTTTGGGGTTGGTTTCCTTGTTCTGTACAGCTTCAGGACAACATTGCCACCCTTTCCTTTCCAGCTTGGGTGAACAGTCTCTACCCTCAGAAAACTTTGCACCAAATAGTCTTGGGTGCATAATTGCCTATCCTATCAACTCTTAGCATAGGCATTAAATCCTACCAGGAGTTTACTAGCTCCGTAGTTTGCTTTCTATTGATTTTCTTCTCTAGGAACTCCAGCTTGACACAAATCTCTTACAGACTTCTTGGTCAGTTTTTCCATTCTTTCATTCCGTCTTGATTGATTTTGGTATTTAATAAACCCAATATATAATTGGGTTTATAAATGACAGCTGGCCTCTGTCATTTAGGTTTGCCAGAGCTTCTTCTGAGTAATAATTATGTCCTATCATGAGGCTCAGTAAAGCTACAAAAACCCCATGCAATTAATGAGGTCCCTGTTGAATCAATCTCTTTTTTTTTTTTTTAACTCTCCTGCAAACTAAGCTCCATCAGACCCAAAGAAATGGACACCAAACACTGACTGATTCTCTCCATCCTTTATGGGGTTCTAATTGGTGATACTCATGCAGATCTCAACTATTGATAACCAAGTGTCTCTAATGGATCCTATAAGTCAGTTCATCAGGGATCTGATTTTACTTACATTTCTTCAGGTGATGTAACCACCTCAGATAGACAAATAGTTATATTTTGCCCTTCTGCAGCAGAGATGAACCCCATTTTCCCCATATCTTATAGCCTCATGAGTCAAGCTGTGACAAAATGTTTTATTGTTGTGTAAAGGTGTTTCTAAATTCAACCAGTTGAGAAACAGAACACTCACTAGCATGGACTGTTGCATTGGTCCATTATTAAGATTTCATTTCCATCTGCTTACTGGGTTACAGACATTTTCCTTTATCAGTATTAAAGGTTGGATCTTATGGGTATCTTCTGTCACCTTCATCCTCATTACCTTATTCTTCCAATTTCTCTGATCTCAGAAAAGCCTTCTTTCGGCAAATATCTTAGTTGTGTTCTCTGGTTTCTTTCTTTTTTTTTTTTAATGATTAATAGTATGTATTGTAGTAATGAGGGGCTCGGGCTGCGTTCCCTGCGCCTGGTTCCCGGCGCAGGGCCCCTTGTGCCACCCAGCTCCTGGTGCGTACCCGAAATAATTACACAGAAACTGTATTCATTGAAATACTGCCTGGCCCATTAGCTCTAGCCTCTTATTGGCTAACTCTCACATATTTGTTTAACCCATTTCTAATAATCTGTGTGTCACCACGAGTTGTGGCTTACCGGGAAAGATTCAGCGTGTCTGACCTGGCAGGCTTCATGGAGGACTACTCTCTCTGGCTCTGTCCCCTTCCCAGCATTCTGTTCTCTCCCCCCCCCCCAGTCTATCTAAGTCCTGCCCTATCAGAAGGCCAAGGCAGTTTCTTTATTAACCAATAAAAGCAACCCAAATACAGAAGGACCCTCCTACACCAATGTATATTGGTGTTCTGCATGCATGTATGTATGTGTATG
>PVIU01029664.1:0-17230 GCA_004026605.1 Ondatra zibethicus
TCCACCTCCTCCGCTCCTCCCATTCCCCTCCCGCTTCCCCACTCCCCCTCCCCTTTTCCCCTCCAGTCCCAAGAGAGGGCAGGTTACCCTGCCCTGTGGGAAGCCCAAGGCCCTCTCGCCTCCATCCAGGCCTAGGAAGGTGTGAATCCAAACTGACTAGGATCCCAAAAAGCCAGTACATGCAGTAGAATCAAATCCCGGTGCCATTATCATTGGCTTCTCAGTCAGTCCCCATTGTCAGTCATATTCAGAGTCTGTTTCGATCACATGCTCGTTCAGTCCCAGTCCAACTGGCCTTGGTGAGCTCCCACTAGATCAGGCACACCATCTCAATGGGTGGACGAATCCCTTGCGGTTCTGACTTCTGTGTTCATCTTCTCCCTCCTTCTGCTCTTCAACTGGGCCTTGGGAGCTCAGTAAAAACCCAAATCATTGTATTAGGATGGAGAGATGGCTCAGCAGTTAAGAGCACAGGTTGTTCTTTGAGAGATCCTGGGTTCGATTCCTAGCACTCATATGATGCCTATTAACCCTCTGGAACTCCAGTTCTAGGTAGGGGATTCTATCTCTACTTCCGACATATGCAGGAACTGCATGCATGTGGTTCACAGACATGCAAACTGTCAAAGTATTCACAATATATACAATAAAAATGTAAGATTGCATTATCTTTTATGTACTCACTTGTATGTCTGTGTGCATGTTCATGCAAATTCCACAGCACAGATGTGGAGGTCAAAGAACAACTTGCAGGAATTTATTCTCTCTTTCCACCATGTAGGTCTCAGGGATCAAACTCAGGTTGTCAGTGTTGGTGACATGTGTCTTTACAAATTAAAGAGATCTTTAACAAGCAGCAAAACTGAAGCATCAAAGGAAAACCCAGGACTGGCCAGGTTCACTGCTGAATTCTACCAAAACATTAAAGAAATTTTATATACATAGGCTTATATTTTAGGAAGCTTCCATTGTTAGAGTTTTACATAAGACTTTTTCAGAAGGTTTTTAGTGTTAGTTACTCCTCTCCACATTTCCTCCTCTGGCTTGCTTTCTCCTCCCATTCCCCCAAACCAGTTAACCCTTTCTTTCCCACTAGTCCCCCTTTCTCTCTGTTTTTTAAAATCACTGTGTTCTATCTTCCCTCCTTTGAAAGCTCTCTCTCCCCACCACCCCTGTCTAATTACCTGACCTCTATGGGTATTCCAAACAAAACACACATATCTAAAGGTTCAAAGCTAGCATCCACAAATGAGAGAAAGCATGTGACATCTGTCTTTCTAGATCTGTGTTATGTCACTCAGAATGATTGTTTCCAGCTCTAGCCGTTTACCTGTAAATTTCATGATTTCATTTTTCTTTAAAGGAAAGTGTGTACATCTTTAGGAAATACAAATTCAAGTATGATGGGTAAAGGACTTACCACATCTGTAATGAACGTTTAAATGGTTCAGAACAGAAACATTTTTCCTAGACTTATTATAGATAATAAGAAACCTATTTATTAGAGACTAACAATAAATATACTAGGAATAGTAGCATTTAAAGAGACACAATTTTACAAACATTCTAATAAAAGTTGTTCAGATAAGAATCATTGAGAGATGTTAAATATAGGAGATGTGGGTGTGACAAGGAATAGAATTAACATAGCCTGAAATTTCCTTGCCAAGTTATGAACAACCAAAAGGAAAACAGTCATCATCACACTACATGAGAATAAAAGTGCATCCCATCTTACCATGTGAACCAAGGTAACATCATCACTAACTGGAGACAGTCTGTTTCAAGAAAAGAAAATAATATAGCGAATGTAGTAAATATTTAAAAAAAGAAGTTGAATTAATGACTAGCTCTTCTACCTAAAATTCCAGAAATATTGAGTACTAAAATGTTTGGCATTAGCATGTTCTCCTTGGTAAGGGACCTAGGAGCTAAAAGACTGATGTAGTCCACACAAGGATAGAAAGGCTGTTGTCCCTTCCCAGAGAAAATAGCAGTGGATTGGTTAAGTTTTCCCCATGTATACACAAGCTTCTGCCCACTCATACAGCTCTATCATTTGGTGAGGCTATAGCACTATAACACTATAGGTTTTCATCACTTTTATATTTTGCGAAACCATACTCTCGGCTTTGAGTCTGCTAACTTATTTTACCATATAACTTATTTTGTTTGTTTTGTTGCCTTCATTTTAGAAAGTATTTTATGCCATGTTCTGTTTGGAACTTTTTCATCTAGCAGCTACTTCTACTCAGTTGATGAGTCGTACTCTTATTATTCATTAGTGTGAGGATTATTAATCCTCACATTCTGTTCTGAGATATAATACAAAATTTCTGGAGCATTTGCATCTGACCACTGGGCCTACTCTACTCATGTAAGGAAGCTACTCAAGGCAAACATAAGTGTGATATGCAAGTTCTGGCCCAGAATGACCCTGAAAAATGGACCTTTCTCAAAAGGAATCAACCTAATTTTCAATGGTCCTGTGACTGACTGGATTATGAATTCCATGCTATGATTTTGGTTCAAGTAGAAAACTGACTAAAGCATGCAAGGTTTTTTTTATTTTTTTTGTTCTCAGAGATATTATTTGTATTTTGCATTATCCTAATGATCTTTCTGTCATACACAAATAACAATGTATCACAGAAAAGAACAAAATAATCATATTGATTAAAAGATTAAAACTTTAGATGTACTCCACAGTCATTTTAAGATAATGAAAATACAACACCTATTTTTTCATTATCAACAACAGTTTACCTGTTATCCAGTGCTTTGCATTTAAAAATATTTCAGGTGGAAACAGGGAATACCTTTTTGTTTTCCTAGTGGGCTGCAGAATTTAAAAGCAAAATGCCCAAACCTAAGAATGCACTATAAGAAAAATATTCACTTGAAACCTCAAAGTAGTTTCCTAGAAGTTGATAAGAGGGAGGAGGAGAAAGAGGGAGGAGGAGAGAGGAACAAAGGGTGAGAAGGAGAGAGGGAGGGAGGAGGAGTTAGAGAGGAGGAAGAAAGGAAGGGAGAGGGAGTAAAAGAGAGGGAGGGAGAAGGGGGAGAGCAAGAACCAAGCATTCTTTCTGGGCAGAAAGAGAAGTTTTTGTTTGTTTGGCTTTTTTGTTCTTTTTGTTAAAGGATTTGTTCCTGCTTCAAAGAGATCTCTCAAAAAGTAGAGATTCATTTTCTTTAAATAAGAACCCAGGCAGATACTCTCATGGACAAATACTGTCCTCTGGGCAATTTTACAATAATTTGAATTTAAGATAATGTGGATAATATGTGTTTCTGTGGAATCTGGTGTGTTCATCCTGACTAATGAGTGCTCCTTGGGTTCTTGTTCACATGTGAAAGGAATTGGCACTTTAACTTCAACAATGAACTTAAAAGAAAATAATTCAGCTTGTCTTTAATACTGGTTTGTACTAATTACTAAGGAACCATTCAGTAATAATGGCCTCCAACATTTAAATAGCTCATGAAACTGCAATTAATTAAGGGACTGTTTATTCTAAGAACTGTGACATTTGTGAAGAATGAGGGAGGAATTCTAAGTGTATATGTTAATTTCAGAGTAAAACATAAATAATTTCACATATACAGTATCTCTATATAAAACACATAGATCAGAAAAGATCTATAAGTATAATGTTAAATATAACATGAATACAAAGCTCAGGAATATCATTTCTTAAATTTTTCCCACTTATTCTAGTTCAATAAAATTCTCATAAGAAAAATAACCACGTAAGGCAGGTGGCTATTTACATCATTGCTTCTCAGAACTTCTTAAGAGTCAAAAATTGAATACTGATCAACTTCCCTGATTTAAACTTAATCCTCTGTGGTTCTGGAGAGATGGCTCCATGGTGTAGAGCAATTGCTGCCCTTGCAGAGAACCCGGGTTTGGTTCCCAGCATCCCTGTGGCTGCTGACAACTACCTGGAACTCCAGTTCCAGAAATTCTGTCACTCTTTTTGCCACATGTGGCACAGATGCTCTTTCTGTAGCCCTGGCAATAATGGGAATCTGGCTGCTATACAGAACTACAAATTCTCCAAGTGGAGGACTTATCCTTTTGATGTGCACAAAGTATTTTTTTAAGCCAAACTGTTTTTGGTTCTGCTTTCTCTCCCCACCTTCTGTACTGTTCTTTCCAACATATTTCCACTCACCTGGGGTCATGACCAAGCCAGGCTTCCTCTCACATTTTCCACATGTCTTCCTTCCACAGACTATTTGCTCAGCCCCAGAAGCAGCAGCAGCCACAAAACCAATTTCACTTTTCTTTACCACAAAACCAATTTCACTTTTCTTTACAGCTGAATAATATTCCACTGTGCAAACATACTATTCATCCATCAGTTGATGGGCTTCTCGGCTTTTTCTGTTTCCTGGGAGGTGAGAACACAGCAAAACAGAAACTCTAATTTGTCCAGTGAGCACAGATGCAGAAATTCTCAATAAAATACTTACCAACTTGGCTGCATGTATTTGGTAGCAGGGGCATCACACTGCCTTAAGTTTTTATGTTTCCTGCGTTTATCTGCTGTGATGTACACATCTGTTGTAACGATGTCTCTTCTGAGTTTGTGATCCCAGTGAGCAGCCCTTACTTGAGACTGAGTAGTCTTCCGTACTACTCAGAGCAGAGAAAGTTAAACACTGGAATAGCAGCAAAGCTGAAGCAAATAAAATATAGACAGGCACTCTAAATTGATTACAGCCAGTTCTGATATACCAGTGACCATAGAAGAGGAAATGGCAAAAATAATGTAAAGGTTGGAGGGATAGCTAAGTAGTTCAGAACACTGATTGTTCTTCCAGAGGACCTGAGTTTGGACCCCAGCATCTATGTCAGGTGTCTTACAACTGCCTGTAACTCCAACATTACGATATCTGACTCCCCCTTCCATATTCCTTGGGCACCTGCACACACACACACACACACACACACACACACACACACACAAATGTAAAAAATTAATTCTTTGAAAAATGTAAACTGCTTTTAAAAATAAAATTTTTGTAAGACTAGAATAAAAGTGAAAACATAAGCCAGGAAGGAAAAATCCTAAATAGACAATAAAACAGTCCCCAATACAGAGACAATGCCTCAGAGCAGCTTCTGTTTGTCGTATCTTAAAGTGGAACTTGTCAGTTCAAGGGCTGCTCGGTGTATGCTAGGAGCTCTTCTGATTTGTCCTAAAATACAGCACATTCTTAGGAACACAACCACCAGGTTTATGATAGATCTCTTGAGCTTATTCTTTGTATGCAACTGCAATTTTATATTCTTTGCCCAATACTTTCCCATTCACCTGTTTTCTCCCCTACCTTTGTTGGATACAATTCTTAACTTCTATATGCTTAATTACTTTAGATTTAGTGAGGCCATGTGATGTTTATCTTTCTGTTCTTACTGCATTCCACTTAATAATAGTTTACTTTCATTCATGGTGTTGCAAATGACAGAATGTCTTTCTTTTTGTCCATGTCCTTTCTTTTAAATATTGAATAGAATTCTTTAGATCATATTTCTATTTCTAGGTTTGTGTAAGTACAATGAGCATGGAAGTATAGTTCTCGTTTTAACACACTGATTAATCCCACTTGGCTGTAGATATTCAGTAGTGGAATTTTCTGAGATATCTGGCACTCTGGTTTTAATATTTTCAGGAATCCCCATACTGCTTTACATATTGCAAATACTCATTCACATTCTTATCAATAGTGACAGGGTTTAGGTTTACATTTTCTCCACCGCTTTTTCAGTACTTACTTTTAATTGTTATAGTCTCTTGGTGAACCGAGTCCCTAAATGGTTTCTATGATTTATTTTGCAGGTTGTGAATTAAAGTCTCTTTTATCCATTATAAACATGTCTGTCTTGCTGCTTTCTTTTGTTTCCCATTACTGTGAGACATCATTTTTTAATCTCTTTTTTTTTCAGTCTTTGTGAACTGAAGGGAGTCCTTGCAGACTGCATGCAGTTGTGACATTTTAGCAGCAACCTATTCAGCCTCTTTAGGTCTTTTAATTGGAGAACTTAATTCACTTAGATTCAAGTAAACAACTGTCAATTTGTTAATTAGTCTCTGGTTGCTTTGTAGATACTTTTTTTTTACAACTTTTTTTTTTTTTTACTCTTTTGGTGTTTTCATTTGAGGATTTGATTGAAAGATTTCTATAGTTGTAGGATTTGATCTCTTTCTTTTTTAAAAAATACTATAGGTTTTTACTTAATATTTACCATAATGCTTGAAAAAATATAGGCATAGGAGAGCATTGCAAGCTGATAATAGCTACTTTGATAGCATAAAAATTTACTTGGTTATTCAATTTCCTTATTTAAAATCTTTGATGTCATAATTTACAAAATTTTTATTGTATATATTTTAAATTTATTTTAGTTATTTTAATAGTTCCATGTTTAAATCTTCTTGCTAAAGATGAGTAATTAACATACCACTCTTACAGTAGTAGAGTGTTCTGAATTTGACTGTGTATTTACTTTTTACCAGTGAATTTTATATTTTGTAAACTTTCATGTTATTATTTGGCATCCTGTAGCTTATTATTAATTATTATTTGGAACACCCTTGCTTAACATAACTGTAACACTAATCTTACAGAACACCGATCTTAAGAGCTCCTTCAGTTTTTGCCTCTCTGAGGAAGTCTTTGTCACTCCTTTTATATCTGAAGGACAGATTTGCTAAGTACAGAATTTTTAGCTTGAAGGTTTTTTCCTTTGGTACTTTGATATATCATTGCACTCTGTTTTGAACAGTAACATAACTGTTGAAAAATCTACCGGCAGTCTTGTTGGAACATAATTATGCAACTTGACTTTTTTCTTTCTCTGATTCCTTGTTTTGATTACCTCTCATTGATTCTGTAAACATTCTTTATTTCTATTTATTCCCGTTTCTCCTTTAACTGTATTTTAAAAGAATTTATCTTCAAATTTAGATTATTACCTCTGAACGATTCTGCTACTGAATCTATTTCATTTTTCCCATTTACCTTATTTCACTTTTTAGTCACAGAATTTCTCTTTGATTTAAAAAAGATCTTTCAGTTTCTGAAATATCTTTTTGCCCACTACTCTTTCCTGATTTTAGTGAATTAAAAAAAAATTCATCAAAGTTCCTTAAAACAATTGTTTTTGAGGGGCTGGAGAATGGACTCAGTGGTTAGATCACTTAATGTTCTTATGGAGGACCTGAATTTGGTTCCCCATATGGTGGTTGTGATAATTTGAATGTACTTGGTCCCCATAATGTACTAAGGGATGGCACTATTAGGAGCTGTGACTTTGTTGGAGTAGATGTGGCCTTGTTGGAGGAAGCATGCATTGGGGGTAGGCTTTGCAGTCTCCTTTGCTCAATCTTTAGTAAATGTGACATTCAGACCACTTCCTGTCACTTGCAGGTCAACGGAACTCTCAACTTTTACTCTAGCACCATGTCTGACTGCTTGCCACCATGTCCCACCATAATGACAATGGACTAACCCTCTGAAAATGTAGGCCATCCCAAGTAAATGTTTTTCCTTTACAAGAGTTACTATGGTCATGGTGTCTCTTCACAACAATTGAAATCCTAAGACAGAAGTTGGTAGCAGGGATTGGGGTATTTTTCTGTGATAGGCCTGACTATTTCTTTTTGTTTGTTTGTTTGGAAGAATATGGACTTTAGTACTTTGGGTTAGGAAAGCAGTGGAAAGCTGTAAGCACTGCTTAATGGACTGGACTAGCAGGAACATGGAAGATTTGAACTTGTGGACCTGGTTCAATAGATTTCAGAGGAGAAGAATTTTAGTATGTGGCCTAGAGATCACTCTTCTAACATTTTGGCAAAGAACTGTGGTTGCCTTTTGCTCTTGTGTGAAGAATCTATCTGAAGCCAAAATGAAGAGATTTGGATTAATTCCATTGGCAGAGGAAATCTCAAAACAACCTAGTATAGACTCTGTTGTGTGATTACTAGAGGCCATACTTACAAAGATTTATAATTAAAAGAAACAAGCTGAGAAAGGAAAAATACAAAATGTACAATTTTAGGAGAAAAAGAGCACAAAGTAGTGGAATGGAACTAAGTCTCATGTTCAAGGAGATAAACAAATTAAGAAATGGAATAAAAGGAGTGGTGACGTCAGGACAAGTTCCCACACAGCTAAGTTTCCAACTTGTGAAAAGGAATTAAAGAAAAGCTTAGAGCTTGGTGTGTTGGTACATGCATTTAATCCCAGTGCTTGGAAGGCAAAGAATGGTAGATTTATGAGTTTGAGGTCATCCTGGTAGAGTAAATTCCTGCACAGCCAAACTTAGGCAGTGAAGAAAACCATCAAAGACAAAAAGCTGGTGAAGATGCAATTGAACAAGGGGGCATGTTCCAGCACCAGTAAGCAACAGAACTTGACAACTTGGGTCATGTGCTTCTGACTTTAAGGATTAAAAAAAAAATGGGTTATGGGAATTTACCTCCTTTCTAAAGAAAGTTGCTGAGGCCAAGAATCCATCATGGGTGTCCCTGAATGGGCCTAGAGATACCATTGTGTGAAGCTCTGAAGATGAAGCCTGGATGGGCCTAGAGACCCCAAGATGTTAGAGATTCCAGAGCTGTGGGATACCTGATGAGGAAATCTGCTAACGGGGAGTAGAACCAGCCCAAGAGAAACTGTGTTTCAGTCAACAAAGTTAAACCTAGTCGGAGATCAAAAAAGTGTTTTGACATCAGACATGGAAATGCAGTTTGGAGTTTGCCCAGATGGTTTTTGCCCTTGCTTTGGTCTAGTATTTTCTTACTATGCTCTCTCTCTCTCATGTTTTTGAATGTTGTTGGAAATATGTAATCTGATTTCTGATTATGATTTTTAAGGGGAATACAGTTAAGAGATTGCATGAATCTCAGAAGAGACTTTGAACTTTGGGCTTTTAAACATTTTTCTTTTGAAGTTGAACTAAAAGCATTTTGCTTTATGATAATTTTTATAAGCTTTTGGAGACCAGGGAGAGGAATGTGGTAGTTTGAATGTAATTATCCCCCATAAGCTCTTAGGGAGTGGCACTATTAGGAGGTGTGGCTTTCTTGGAGTAGGTGTGACCTTGTTGGAGGAAGTGTTTCACTGAGGGTGGACTTTGTGTTCTCCTTTGCTCAAGCTTCGCTGAGCATAGAACTCAGACCACTTCCTGTTGCCTGTGGGCCAAGATATAGGACCCTCAGCTCCTACTCCCGCACCATGTCTGCCCGCTTGCAACAGTTCTTGCCTTGAGGTTTCTGCCTTATTTGAGTTCCTGTCCTGTCTTCCTTTGATGATGATGAACAGTGAGTGATATGAAAGTGTATGCCAAATAGACCCTTTCCTCCTCAAGTTGATTTTGGCCATGGTGCTTCATTGCAGCAATGGTAACCCTAACTAAGAAAGATAGACTTTAAAACCTGAGCCCATGAGAGCAGGTCTGAAGACTACATCTTTAGATGTGGTCTTTAATACAGGATATAAATCTGTCCTGATACTGGAATTCGGGAAAACTCTGAGTCTAATGGAACAAAGTTGGATACTGAGATCTTAAGAGCATCTGTAGTCTGGAATCTGCCTGGTTCTAGAGTCAGTGTGGAATCTAGGTCTTCAAGATTTGGGGCACTCACGTGGTACTTGGAGACACTGTTGCTGAGTCATAGAGTCATAGAGGATAACTGAAAATCTGTGTTCATTGATGCTTGCCTGGAGTACAAGTATGCAAGTTCTGGCTAAGTCATAGGTCTGACAAGCATCCTAAGGTCTTGGTGGCCAATATATATGTGGTTGTTTGAATAAGAATAGCTCCCTTACGCTGTCACCTGGGACCATGGTGACATCTGGGCCCTGGATGCTGCCTTGGACCATGTCTGGGCCTGTGGTCCTACCACAGCAGGGGTCTGTGTTGATGTCCAGGTTCCATGTTCCACTCAAGACTGTACAGATGCTCACAGTCAGGGCCACAGGCTGTGATCATGAGGATGTTCAAGGCCCATGCACCATGGCCATGCTGATCTGAGTGGCCTGCTCTGTCACCCAGGGCTGTGGCGTTGTCCAGTCCAGGGCTGGTGTCGAGGACCATGTCTGTGTCCATGACCCTATAGCAGCCTGGGTCTGGGTTAATTTCCATGGTCCCTGTTACCACAGGACTCTGCTGATGCCCAGGTTCTGGTCAGCCACCTGAGACCATGTTGGTGCCTGAGGGACAAGCTGTCATAAGGGCCACACTGATCTGTGTGGCCTATGTAGCCACTGTGGATGTGGTAATATCCAGGCCCGAGTTACTGCTGAGAGCCTTGTCTGGGTCCATGGTCCTGCTATAGCTGGGGTCTGTGATGATGTGTATGTACTGTGTTAGCATAGGAGTCATTGGAACCATGCTGTACTGAGCAAACCCGGCCCTTCATTTGCCCTGGGATAGCTGGTCCTGCCCCTTTCTGGATACTGCATCAGGAAGGCTGGCCCTACCCTTCAGGGGAGAGCTGGACCCTGCATTCAGGAAAGATGACCCCACCCCTCACCACAGGCATGCATCCTACCTGGGCAGCACCCTAAAGCTGACTCTGTTCTTGGGGGCACAGGTGAGCTGACCTTGAATATGTGAGAGTAGAAAAGCTGACCTGACCCTCCTTGGATTCCCCCTACAGCAATTATGAGTGAGGGCCCTGTATCTCACCTGGACAAAATAATAGAGCTGGCCCTGGTATTATCTGAAGGTCAGAGAACAGGAAAACTGGCCCCACTCCTTTCTGTAGGGTACATTTGGTAAGTTAATCTAGTTAGTGCTGGACGAGCATATGATCAAACTGGACTCTCTAAATGTGGCTGCTAATGGGGGCAGACTGAGAAGCCATCAACAATGACACTAGAACCTATCTCTTCTACGTATATTATCTTCTTGGGAACCTAGTCTATTTGGATGCACACCTTCCTAGGCCAGGATGGAGGCAGGAGGGCCTTACGCTTCCCACAGGGCAGGGCACCATGCCCTCTTTTAAGGAAGTAGCGGGAGGGAGGAGGGGGTAAGTGGGAGGGGACTGGGAGAAGGGGAGGAAATGTAATTCTTTTTGAATGGAAAAAAAGAAAAGAATATGGAAAAAAGAATCAATAAAAGTTAAATAACAAAATATGCAAAAACTTAAAAAAAAGAGAATTTCCCGCATAGACTCATATATTTGATGCTTAATTACCAGAGTGGTGTGGGAGGTCCTTCTGTCTATGTGTTGCGTTTATTGGTTAATGAATAAAGAAACTGCTTTCAGCCTATAGTAGAGCAGGGCATAACAGAGATAGGCGGGAAAAACTAAACTGAATGCCGGGAGAAGGGAGGTGGAGTGAAGAGAAACCATGTAGCCCCACCAGAGACAGATACCAGAACCTTACCCAGTAAGCCACAGCCTTGTGGCGATTCACAATTAATAGAAATGGGTAAAATTAATATGTAAGAGTTAGCCAATAAGAAGCTAGAGTTAATGAACCAAGCAGTGATTTAATTAATACAGTTTCTGTGTGGTTATTTCATGGCTGAGCTGCCAGGTGGCTGGTTAAACAAACAAGCAATTCTTTACAACAAATTGGTGTGCCAATGTGGTTGACTAAATACACATAAAACCTGAGAAAGCTTAAAGAGTAATTTTAGACACAAAAGATCAGAGTTAAGCATGGCTTCTTGGTAGCCAGCATGTCACAGCTCCTGAAAGAGATGTTTTTCTGATTCAGTTGTAGCAGGAAAAAAAAAACCATACTGTTTTGAAATGGTGGATTCCTGGCCATGGGCCATGCTGCTAGCACAAACTCTGACTCTTTCAGGAGGCTGAGCATTTAAATGGGGTTTGTGAGCAGAGTGCTACAACTTGCTTAATGGCAACACAGACCTGCTGGGATCCAACCCTGGATCTGGGGTGGAGAGAATGGCTCTCAGAGGTAGTGAATGGACTTCCTCCAACATGTTGGACTGGGTGGAGCCAAAAGACAAAGCAGGCTTAGTTGCTGCATAGCATTTTAAGATGTGCTCTTAGACAGTAAAGAATTACAGATACATGATAGAACAGATTCAGATATAAAAAAAAATCTCTAAATGGGTCACAGTGTTGGATAAATGTACATAGGCTTGGGGGAGAGAACAAAAAAGTATAGACTGTTATAAAAGGAATTAAATGGTTTAAAAAATAAAACAAAGACTTTAAAGAGGCAGAGTACAGACAATCATAGATTCAAGGAGTAAAGATAATAAAATAAATATTAAACTTATAGAAAAAGAAATAGAGTAAGAAAAGTAAGCCACATAAAGATAGAATACACACAGAGTCTGGATTATGTATACTATTGTGTTTTCTTTGAATTTTTTTGACTGTGAAGGAGCTAAGTACAGAGAAACATTTCATTATACAGGCTGCTAAGCTAAACCAACATATATGTGTTAAAGGTTTCTTGACTTCAAAGTTTGAGTCTAAAGATATGTTGCTTTGGAAAAAAGGTTCTTCTTTTGTTTCCACAGAGGATGAGAACCTGTGGAATCCTTCCAGACTAATGTGGTTTGATTCAACAAGACCTCACAATAGGTCACCGTGAACACCCCCAAAAATTACTTCTCCCAATAAACAGCAGGAAGTAGTTTGGAGAGAACTATGCTCATATTCCCAAATATTGTTTGTAAATGTTTGTTTAAATTTAAGGGGAATATGCTGTAGAGATTTGCCTTGGTATGGATCTTGCTTTATTGATACAAATTTAAGATCAATTTTATCATATGTGTATTTCTGCTCTTGATTAAGGTATGGTGTTTGTGTAGCTCATTAAAAATGTAATGTATAATTAAGAAATACAGGTTAATAGATATTCATCTATAATAGTCAAGCTTGTAGTCACGTTAGTTAGATTTTCTAGATGTATTTCAGATGCATGGGCATTCTTCAAACCTTTCAAAGACAACAGAATATGACATTTACAATGTTTAAAAACTTAGGACTTTTTATGACAATGAGACACATCTGCTCCTGGCAACACCAATCTACTTCAAGAGGATGACAGGCATTGAAGAGGCTCCTTATGGAGTTGGATAGCCATTTGGGCAAAAAAACTGCTCTTGCTTGGACTTCTTGATATGCTGTGTGAACTGGACATGCAGGACCCACAGAGAAATGATTGCTGAAGTTGGCGAAAGGTGATATGGTCCTTCAGGGTTCCTGCTTCATGAAAGAGTCTGCCAGACATTCTGCAGGACATAGATGAGAGTGACTGAAAACTGCCAATATAGGGGGAACTGTCTTTGAAATTTCCTGCTTCATGGAAAAGTTTGCTGGATAATATGGGCCTGTGTGCTCAATATTGGAAGCCCCAATGATACGGAAGAACTTTGGGTGACTGTCCAAGCAGCAAGATATCTCTGTCAATTCTAGAGTTTTGGAAGTTGCTTACAATGCACTTCCTTTTTACTTAGGTAATATATCCTTCTGGAGTCTTTGATGGAGTTGAAGAATTTATAGTTATAGCTATAGTTTTCCCTAGTTTTGATAAAAGATAAAGTGTATATATATTGTAACTTTAATCATTGCTTGATACCAGTTTTGTTAAATGTAATTTTACTCTGTTAAAGTTAAAACCTTCCTTTTCATTTAAACAGAAAAGGGGAAGTAGTATGGGAGGTCCTTCTGTCTATGTGTTTCTTTTATTGGTTAGGGAATAAAGAAACTGCTTTGAGCCGATAGCAAAGAAAGGCATAATAGAGCTAGGCAGAGGAGCTAAATTGAATGCTGGGAGAAGGGAGACTGAGTGAAGAGAAACCATGGAGCCACCGTCAGAGACAGATGCACTGAAACTTTGCTGTTAGGCCACAACCTCGTTGGTGATGCACAGATTAATGGAGATGGGTTAAATTAATATGTAAGAGTTAGCCAGTAAGAAGATAGAGCTAGTGGGCTAAGCAGTGATTTAATTAATACAGTTTTTGTGTGGTTATTTTGGTTCTGGTTGGCCGGGATGAACAAGTGGCTTCCTACAACACCAGAGAGTGGCACTATTTGGAAGGATTAGAAAGGTTAAGAGGTATAACCTCATTAGAGGAAGTGTGAAACTGACAGTGGGTTTTGAGGTTTCAAAAGTCCATGCAAAGACCAGAGTCTCTTTGTGCCTACAGATGAGGTTGAAGATCAGTGACTTCTCTAGCGCCATGTCTGCCTGCATGCTGTCATGCTTCCCACTGATGATAATTGACTAACTTTTGAAACTGTAAGCACATACACAAATGCTTTCTTTTATAAAAATTGCCTTGGCCATGGTGTCTCTTCATGGCAATAGGACAGTGACTAAAACACTGTGACAAGAGGTATTAGAACAGTTCTGATTTTTTAGTTTTTGGAGGCCTGCTCAACCCTGAAATCTACTAGCATATACCTAATGATCCTACTCTGGTTCTATTGGCACAGGTCTTGACTTAAGATCTTCACTAGCTCTTATAGACCAGGCTGGCCTTGAGCTTACAGAGATCTGCCCGCCTCTGCCTCGCGAGTGCTGGCATTAAAGTCGCATGCCAATACTGCCCAGTTTTTTTTAGACTTCTTTATATTCTTTGAAATATTTGATGAAGTTTATGATTGTTCTATTAAGTTCTGTGACCTGGAACTAACCTAGATAATTCTAGTTGGAGAATATTTCTGCAGGACTGCTGTATTTGCTGGGCACATAATGCATTGATCTTTTATATTGTTTGCTTTTTGTGATGACACCTGGACATGTGAATGCCATTCATAGGTTGTAGTCCTGATGTGGCTATAAAAGGCTGGGCTGTCATATTGGATTGCTATTTTGTCCAAATCTAGAAGTTGGGAAAGGTACAGCTAGGGGTTACCATTCTGGGATGGGACCCTGGTGGTAGGACAATGCGTAGATTTTGGGATGGGGAAATTGTAGGCAGGATAGGGTCAGGTTGGGCCTGAGCCCAGATCTCGGCTAGCACACAGGATGTAAGTTCTAGCCCAGGTTTGGAGGTTGAGGATGGTGTGGCTATGCCCACAAGACTGGGTAAAGGCCTCTTGTGGCACCTGGGGAGGGCAGAGTCATGCAGAGTCATTAGGTTCAGCTAGAGCATAGGATGTATGGCCAGGCTGGTCTTGGAGTTTGGACATGGCAAGGGGCATCATTCTTTTTTAATATTTAATTTTATAACATCATAAAACAAAACTCTATCTGTTCCTAAAATCCCTAGAAATAGGTGAGAAACAAAATCTGTCAGCACCTCAGCATTTTGAAAACTTATTGGGGATTGAACTTATTATTTTTGGCATGGCCAATTAAAGATGAGTGGGTATGTATGCAAATATTAGTATTTCAGGATTAGTTTTAACTGTTACTTCCTCTTCTTAAAAACAGTGTCTTCAAAATTCTCATCTTAACCAAATCTAGGTAAGATACAACTCTATAGAAATCAGGAGTAAAGATGCAAAGGTCCTTTCATAGCTGCATAACTTGCTTAAAGGACTGCAAAGAGACCTGAAGAGTTACAGCTGATCCAGTGTGTTTCACGGCACCAGAAACATAAGTTCTCATCAGAACAATAATTCACCTCTGCCTTTAGTTTTAAAGAGGGATGGAATGATCCAAATAGATACTCATTAAATAACTAATATGCTTACTCGAAAATAGGGGACCCAAAACACAGATAAAATAGGGTGGACATAGAAATGCCAAACGTTAATCCTATTTTTGGTTGTGCTTAGGCCTAGATAAGAAGACTCTTTTTCACAAGGCAGTTTTAAGTACCTACTATCATCGTGCTTAATTTTTAAAAATAAGTAATTGATATAAATTTTGTAAGTGTCTACAAAATATCGCTGTCTACATTTATAACTGTTAGAAATTTAACACTCAAAGTTCATATTATCTAGTGGTTTGCATAGCACTCCTTAAATTTTTCATTTGGAATACATTTATTAAGAAAAAATTGTTTTATAAATTTTACAAAAATGATAAAAAACTATAAAGTAATCAAAATAGGTAAAAAGTTATAAAATGTATTAAAATGTATTTTTTTAAAAGAAGATTGAAGAAAAAATGGAAAAGCTTTTATATGAGAAAGAGTTTTATATTGTAAATAGGTTGTCCTAAGGCAAAGAATTACTACAAAATGGAAATAGATAAGAACAAAATAAAAGGTTAAAATATGTTATGAAAAAGACTGTGAAAGTTTAAACCATAAAAAAGATGATTTAGGAATGACTAAGTTGCCTATAATTAAACGTCATTTACATGTATTTTTTGAGAACATTTCTAAGATCACGATTCAATACACCCGTGATTCTGTTTTCCTGCAATAAGGTTTTCTTAAAATAGTGATTTTCTTTTAGTGATTGCTACAGATGACCTGTCTCAGAGAGCATGGATGTTATATTTTATCATTTTACTGAATGAACCATTTAAAACCTCATTAGATTTTTTTTAAGAATTTTGTTTGTTTATGGCTAGAGTCCACTAATGAGTGAGTACATACCATATTCATCTTTTGGGGTCTGGGTTGTCTCACTAAGTATAGTGTTTTCTATTTCCATCCATTTGCATGCAAAATTCAAGATGTCATTGTTTTTTTTACCACTGAGTAGTACTCTAATGTGTATATATTCCACACTTTTTTTTTTATCCATTCTTCCATTGAGGGGCACGTAGGTTGTTTCCAGGTTCTGGCTATTACAAATAATGCTGCTATGAACATAGTTGAACAAATGCTTTTGTAATATGATTGGGCATCTCTTGGGTATATTCCCAAGAGTGCTATTGCTGGATCCTGAGGTAGGTTGATTCCCAATTTCCTGAGAAACCGCCACATTGATTTCCAAAGTGGTTGCACAAGTTTGCATTCCCACCAGCAATGGATGAGTGTTCCCCTTACTCCACATCCTCTCCAGCATGGGCTATCATTGGTGTTTTTGATTTTAGCCATTCTGACAGGTGTAAGACAGTATCTCAAAGTTGTTTTGATTTGCATTTCCCTGATCGCTAAGGAAATTGAACATGACCTTAAGTATCTTTTGGCCATTTGAACTTCTTCTGTTGAGAATTCTCTGTTCAGATCATTACCCCATTTTTTAATTGGGTTATTTAGAATTTTAATGTCTAGTTTCTTGAGTTCTTTATATATTTTGGAGATCAGACCTTTGTCTGATGTGGGGTTGGTGAAGATCTTCTCCCATTCAGTAGGATGCCTTTTTGT
>PVIU01029665.1:0-17235 GCA_004026605.1 Ondatra zibethicus
TGACATTTCTTCAAAGGATCTTTCTTGCTCACCTACTGACCCTCTGTCAAGTATTTTTCTTCATTTGAATGCAATCTGTTCCATGCCTTGTCATGGCAGATGTCTTCAATATGTAAGAGTTTGTCAGTAATTTCTTGAATTTTGTCCCATTGTTCTGAAAGTTCAAGTTTGTGATTTTGTAATGTGCTCATCTGATTGGTCATGGTTTTCTTGCTCAAGAGACACATGCAGAATTCTGGATCAGACTAGCAGAGCCAATGACAGGTTTTCCTTCTATGGTATAATGTATGATATTGGTTTGTTCCTTTCCTCAGGTTTTACTTTGGAAAATTTGATTCCATATCTATAAAATCATATTCTACCTGCTTCTGTCTTATTTTAACTTGACTTTTTAGTGGGCAGGACCCTTGACGCTGTATGTAAAACTCTGTCCTGCTTTCCTCTCATTTTAGCATGAATTGAAGTTTATTTCTTGAAAGGGGAAACTATCTTTATTTTCATGATGCTAAATTATACTTCTTTATTCTTTTAAATTTATGTATTGTTGTTTTATTGTCAATATGTCTCAGTTTGTACTTTAGGATAGCCTGAAACTCACTGTGTAGCCTAAGATGGCTCATATTACCTGACATTTCCTTGCCCACCATACTTGGCTCAAATGAGAATTTTACAACTTTCCATTTATTCTACCAATTGTTAGCTAAAGTTCCACTATATGAAGGTCTTTTTCTTATCCCTTTGGCTTCCCCTCACCCTCTAACTTACCATCTTTTAAATTTCCCTCCCTTCCCAATATATAAACACATGAATTGCTATTTCATTTATTTTGTTACA
Organism: Ondatra zibethicus; assembly: GCA_004026605.1. Taxonomy (NCBI): domain Eukaryota; kingdom Metazoa; phylum Chordata; class Mammalia; order Rodentia; family Cricetidae; genus Ondatra; species Ondatra zibethicus. The sequence goes on from PVIU01029665.1 coordinate 835, forward strand.
AACTATTTACTATCAATATTTAATTTGATCCTTAACTACAAGTTAGTGCAACGAATTTTCTTTAAATTCAACATATAAAGAAAATTTTGAAAGCTTTTGTTTTGAGAAAGCCATTTGGAAGTTCAGTGACTGATGTTCTGGGCCATACAACAACTCTCTTGGATAACATTTAGATCCCAGAATGCCCAAGCCTTGCCTTACATGTACACCATTTAGAAAAAAACATATATTTTGAAAGGATTTTAGTAAACTACACTACGAAGGTAAATTTGAGATTCATTTCTGGAGAGAATTATGTGTTAAGAATTGGTTAGAGAGAAGAGAAAAAAATGAATTCACCAGACAGGAGGAGAAAGTAACCTTGGAAGTTATAAAGTCAAATAAATCAGATTAGTATTTAAAAATAATAAATCAGACTAGTACTTAAAAATAATAAATCATTTATGTTTAGGAGTGGAGGATTACACTATTCCATCCACTACCTTATATTCTCCTCAAATGTCAAGAGTAAAATTATGTTGATATTTAGAGGGGAACAGTAAAGACTGTTAAGTCTTGAGATGGGAGCTATGAGGCAGCAGAAAATCACATTAGTAAACGATACAGTCACTCAGGGAAAACAATGATGGCCTTGATTTTGTAATCATCCAGATAACATTTCCCTTTACCCTGAATTTTGTTTTAGTTAGATATTATCAGGGATTCAGAAACTGGAGGGTAAGTTGAATTATAGGCCTAAGAGTCAAGGAGAAAAGTAAAGGTACTATGATTTGTATTGTGTAAAAATGTCAAGTACTTGGACTTCTGGGCCAGCCTCCATGGCCAAGTCCCGGGCTTGCTGGACTGGGTCGTGGGCAATGAATATTTCTTGTCCTTTACCACGTCGCACCTGCCCAAGTCCGTACAGAAACTTGCCAAATACAGACTCCAAATAGTTAAACCACTGACACTGTCTTTGGAAAAAATACCCAAAAGATGAACTCAGACATTGTGTGTCCTCCCGGCAAGTTGGAGGTCAGAAGATCTAAAAGGGTCTTGAAGGAGGAAGAAGCCAGCTGCTCAGAGTCTTCAGGGGCACAGCCATCTGCCAGCCAGTCATCCCCTCCTCACAAGCAGAAGAAAAAGCAGAAGCACATTGCCTCTTCTCCTAACACCTGGGAAGAGAAACAGCGCCCCCTGTGGCCTCAACGTTTAGCAGCTCTACAGCTTCATTTGCTCCAGAAGGCTGGAAGAACATGATCTGTCACAATCTGTTTCTGAGACAGCTTTGAGAAAGTGCCTGTCAGTATGCAGTGTGAGGCCCACACATGGTCTCGATCCTGCCTCTGGAAGTTGACTGAGGAGGGATACAGCCGCTTTGCGGAGGAGGCCCGAACCTTGGCTTCCACATGGCTGGAAGTATCCAACAGTGCAACAGTGCATGAGACAGCCAGATACGATGCCTTTCCTCCTTGACCTCAAAGAAGAATCAGTCACGCCCTATTAAAGTTTCGTATAAAAAATGTCAAGTACCAATTAATTGTTAAGTGTCTTATTATTATAAAAATACTTAAAACTTCAGGCATTATTGTTGAAACTGCATATTGTACAATGGGTTCAACAAGGAGCTTTGCGTGACCTCGCTCATTCTTAGATTAACAGTGGAAAAGAACAGATATTCTCTTTCATACTTACTGTGCCTTGTTTGTAGTTCTCAATATGTGTCACAGCCTCCTCTACACAGACTCTTTCTCTATGTTTGTGATTCATGTTTCAGTCTTATATCTAAGCTTCTTATCTTGATTCTCCTATAGTTGCAACTGACTCTGATTTGTTTCTTCAGCATATTTGCTTAAATACATCCTTGATAGATATGCATAGTCTTAATCCTTCCTGGAGAGCAAAATACATTGGTGGGCTGTGTGAGAAGCTCTTTAGAATGAAAATAATTCTACTTTTATTCAGCAAAATTGATAACAAACATAAATTTCAGATTCCTCTCTGTCTGTCTGTGTGTGGATTCAAGTGTGCACATGTGTGTTTGCATGTGAAGGATAGAAGGTGATATTGAACATCTTAATCAATCACTCTCCACCTTATTTTTTGAGACAGCATCTCTCATTGAACCTATAGCTCATCAATATTTTTAGAATGTTGGGACCATGAGTTCCAGGGATTGTCCTGTTTTTACTGCACTGTCAGATCTGAGATACCAAAAATATGCATCTATACTTAATTCTTTCCCATTGATGCTAGGGATCTAAACTCAAATTCTCAGGCTTCAATAGCAAATACTCAACTAATTGTGCCATCTCCATAGTCCACTTAAATTATTATCATAGAAATCAACTTCCCTCATTTTATTAGGAAGAGAATGGATATTTTTTCCAAGTCCTATGTCAGAGTCTAAAAGAATGTTTCAAGTTTATATATTTCTACTCCACAATATATTGTAATCATTTTCATTATTATTTAATTATTTGTGGCTGTTTAATACAAAGATAATATCTCTGTGGTGGCAACATAGAAATAATTATTTATGAAAAACACACACACACATACACACACATGAATGCCTTTCTTAAAATATTTCCTAATAGTTGGCAAGTGTTAAAAAAAATGCTGACAAACAGTAGGGCTAAAAATGATTAATCTCATATAAAAGAAAAATAATAAGCTATAATAAATGCTGAAGAAAATTTAAACTCAGCATTCCAGAATATGAATAAAATTATGGATAGCCATAAAGAAAGATCAATATTCATCTTTCATCCCCTTATATAAAATCTACATTACAGAAAGTAATGACATCCTTAAGTGGCAGGGACAAGGATACAAAACAAGTCTGAGGGTTTCAAGGATACAGAGCTAAAGGATGTAGCTAAGAGGAATGTTGCCTGATTGGCCAAGGTATTACCAAAGCAGCAGGTCAGTCCAAGTCCAAATAAGGAGTGAGCTCAGTTGTGATTCTAATTAGAAACAATGTGTGATTTTTAAAAAGGAATAATCAGAGAAATAAGTTAGAAACGAGCAGACAACTGTCCAGATGTAGAAGCCCTGTGATTTTGCCACAGTTATCAGTAAATTTTCCCTTAAGTGGACAGTTCACACTTATTTTGAGGAAAGTGAAGTCTAGAATTATACAAAGTTAAAAGCATTATAAACTCAACTGTTCCTTTCTTTGATTCAAATGCTGATGGCTTCCAATGGAAAAGCCATGACCTTTAGTTCAAATGTGGGTATCAAAGTGTTTGCAAAAGCATGAGTAAGGTTCGAAATAATTACACCTTAAGTAACCATGTTTGTCAATTCTTAATATTGTCAGTCAGCTAATGGCTTTACTGTCACCATGGAAGCTACAATTTCTATGGCTAACTGCTACTCTGAATTCATAATATTAATGAAGACTCCAGAAGAAAATGAATCTCTCAGATTTTGCTATTTACAAAAATTCTAATATTTGGATACCTAACCCAACCTACCTTTGCATTTGACTGCTGATTTAAGTTTGGGTTAAACACATTATTAATATTCTCTGTGTTAGTTACTTTCCTTGTTGCTTTTGCCAAATAACTGGCAAGAAGCAAGCTAGGGGAGGATAGTATAATCCTAATGCATTGGAGAAGATCATTCCATTGTGGTAGGGAAGACATGGGATCAAACAAGGAAAGTATGGTGTCATGAACAAGAAGTAAGACCAATTAGAAACTCTCAAGGCTTGGTCCCTGTGGTCTACTTCTTTTGGTGATGTGTTGGAGGAGGCTGCTTGTTGGTTCCTGACTGCTTAGCCCCCAAAAAATCACACAGAAACTGTATTAATTAAATCACTGCTTGGCCCATTAGATCTAGCTTTTTATTGGCTAACTCTTATGTATTAATTTAACCAATTTTTATTAATCTGTGTATTGCCATGTGACTGTGGTTTACTGGCCAAAATTTCAGGACGTCTGTCTCTGACAGCAGCTCCATGGATTTTCTCTGACTTTGCCCTTCTTTCTCCCATCATTCAGTTTAGTTTTCCCCGCCTAGCTCTGTTCCCCTATAGCTCTGCTATAGGCTCAAAGCAGTTCCTTTATTAACCAATGATATTCATGGCATACAGAGGGGAATCCCACATCAGTGATGCTTCACCTCTTTTATATTTAAAATATAACTTTATTTATTTGTCTGTGTATGCATGTGTGCTTAGTTGTATAAATGTGAATCCACACAGGCATTGGATCCTGACTAACAGATGACAGTGAGAAGCCTTGTGTGTGCTGGGAACTGAACTCAGGCCCCTTGCAAAAGCAAAACCCACCTTTAACTGCTGAATCATCTCTCCAGGCCAGAGATTGCACCTTTCAAAGGTTCTGCAGCCTTCACAATGGTGACAGTAGCTGGACCTAAGTGTTTGAACACAGGAACTTATGAAGGATATTGTGCACTGAAATTGAAAACTCTGAAATAAATTTCAGAACTACATAAGAAATACCACTCTGTGTGGTTTTGCACAATGGCAAATTATTGGTTAGAAGAAGAATTCAAAAAAGAAATTATCCCTTTCTAATTATTGCTCATCTTTGACTCAACTCATCTTCCCAATAAACATGTACCACCATTTCACAATAGTATTGCTTAGAAGCTAGTCAATGTACACCACTTTTTAATTACTTAATTATTAAAATGATTTCTTGAGATGTTTTTAAAGATACATATACAATTTAATTTTAATACTTATTACTTATTAATGTAATTAAAATGATATATATTTTTACAGTCTGGACAAATTTGTAATTTGGAGACTGTCTCAAAAAAATCAATTGCTTAATTTCTTCAAATTATTTGTCTTGACCTGATATACTACAGGGTTTGGCCTGTAAACTGTGTAAAACTTTTTATTTACATATCTAGTTACTTCAGAAACAATAGAGTTATGGTGGTGGCATACACATTTAATCCTAGTACTCAGGAGGCAGAGGCTGACTGATCTCTATTAGTTCAAGGTCAGTCTGGTCTACAGAGCAAGTTCCAGGACAACCAAGGCTATATATATAAACCCTGTCTCAAAAAACAAATATTATTTTAGTGTGTACTTCATTTTTGCAATCTTGCCTTAAAAAAGATATTCTAGGTACTGATCTTTTCAGGTTAACCTTTTGAAGTGATATATATACACATATATATGTATATATATATATGTCATTCTACTAAACTTTGAGTATTGAATTCACAATTTATCTATTAAATACCTAATGGATTTATGTCAGAGAAACTAGCTCCCTTTTAAAGCATTCAATTTTACTTACATTCAGAATTTTGTGAGTTTGTGTGGAGCAGTATTTGTGAAATTAATGATGTCAGTGATTTTGTATTCTTGTGATTCTGAAGCAGGTCAATGTATAGAAAAATTAATAAGAAAAAATGGTATAGAGGAAGGAAAAGAAACCCCATTCAAAGAGCCAAAGAAAAATTTTCAACAAAGTTATAGAAGAAATTTTTCCTAATATAAAGAAGGAGAGGCCTATAAGAATATTAAAAAATAAGATATAGCACAAAATACATTAGAACAGAAAACACTAAACACATAGAATAAGTAAAGAATATTAAAAGCCTCAAGGGGAAATGGCCAAGTATTGTATTTAAGCAGGCCTACTTAGAATTATGCTTGCCTTCTCAATGGAGACTCTAAAACTAGAGGTGCCAAAGAAATGTATTGCAGATTTTACAGGATATCGGATCCCAGTCTGAAATATTAAATCCAGAAAAACTTTCAATCACTATGGATGGAGAAAATAGGATATTTCATCATAAAGTAAAATTTAATCAATATCTATTTGCAAATCCAGTCAAATAGAAGGTACTATAAGGAAAACTACAACATAATGAGACTAATTACACCCAAGAAAACACAGGTAATAAATAATGTCACACCAGTAAAACTAAAAGAAGGGAAGCACATGCATACATAGACACATACACATAGATACACCCATACAAACACACACTCACATAGAAACACCACCACCATTACGAGTAACAGCAATAAAATATCAGAACCAACAGTCATTGGTCATTTAAAGCTCTCATTATCAATGGTCTAAATTTCCCCAATAAAAAGACACAGACTAGCAGAGTAATTACAAAAACAGAATCCATCTGTAGGTGCAGACAGCTCTTTTGCTTCTTGGATGCCCAGACCCAAATAATCACACTGAAACTCTATTAATTAGAACACTGTTTGGCTGATAGTGTAGGCATATTCCAAGCTACCTCTTACATCTTTAATTAACCTATTTCTATTGATCTGTATTAGCACAAGACTGTGGCTTGCTGGTAAGTCCAGCATCTTTCTCCATTGGCAGCTATGTGATGTCTCTCCAACTCTGCCTACTCTCTCTCTCTGTATCTCTTCTGGTCTGGCTATATTCTGCTCTGCTATAGGCCAGAGCAGATTTTTGTTAGCCAATGGTTATAAAATACATTCATAGCATACAGAGGAAAATCCCACATCATCCATACCGTTTCTGCATCTCAGAAACACACCTCACTATCAAGAATAGACATTACCTTAGTATAAAGGATATTCTGAGCAAAGGTTCCTGAAAACCAATTGTTATAGCCAGTTTAATATCTAATAAAACAGAGTTCATGACAAAAGAGTTAGAGAAGAACAATAAATACTTGCCAAATAAAAAAATCCACCAAGCTGACATTGCAATTGTTAACATGCATGCTCCAAACAAAAGGGTACCTAAGTTTGTAAGTGAAACACCTCAATAACATTAAATCATACATTGACCCTCACTCCGATTCTGTGAGATTTTCATACTTCACCCTTACCAAGGGGCAGGTCATCCAGACAAAAAATAAACAGATAAATGCTGGAGCTAACGTATGTTATAAACCAAATGGACCTGACAGATGTTTACAGACATTTCACTAATACACAAAAATATAAACCTTCTTCCTTTGCTCTTCATAGAACTTTTCCAAAATTGACCACATACTTGGACGAAAAGAAAACCTCAAGAGATATAAAAAAGTTGAAATGACTCCCTGAATTCTATCAAACCACTATTAATTAAAGCTGGATATCAACAACAACAGATAACTTAGAAGCTCATGGAAACTGAACAACTCTCTACTGAATGAAAACTGGGTCTAGACAAAAATAAGAAAGATATTAAAGACTTTTTAGAATTCATTAAAATGAATGCACAGAAAACCCAAACTTATGGGACATAATGAGAGTGGTAGTAACAGGAACTTTCAAAGCACTAAAGCATTTACATAAAGAACTTGGAGAGATCATATACTAGCAACTTAACAACATTTTTGAAAGCTCTAGAACCAACAAGAAACAAGCACAACCAAGAGGAGTAGATGCAGAAAATAATAAAACTGGGGCCTGATATCAATAAAATGGAAAGATAGAAAACAATACCAAGAATCAATGAAACAAGAAGTTGGTTCTTTGAGAAAGTCGGTAAGATAGATAAACCCTTATCCAAATTAACTAAGCAACACAGATAAAAGATCCAAATGAACAAAATCAGAAATAAAAAGAAGGGCATAAAAACAGACACTGAAGAAATCCAGAGAATCAGATAATGCTTCAAAACCTGTATTCTAGCTAATCAAAAAATTTTAAATAAATGGACATTTTCTTAAAAGTTTCCATTTACTAAAATTGAACCAAGATAAGATAAAAGGCTTAAATGCACCTATAACCTCTGGTGAAATAAAAGCATTTATTAAATCCCCCCCAAAAAAAGCCCAGAGTTAGATGATTTAGCTCAGAATTACCAGACTTTCAAAGAAGAGAGAACATCAAGGCTCATGAAATTATTTCAGAAAAATAGAAACAGAAGGAATTTTGCCAAATTCATTTTATGAGGCCATAGTTTCTCTGATATCCATATCATATAAAGACTCAATAGAGAAAGAGTTAGACAATGGGTTAGAGGATTATTGTTGGTTTAAACAAGGTTAGGGTTGGGGTTAGGGTTAAGGATCAAACAACAAGTTATGTTAAAGGTTTGTTGCGTTTTTCATGTCCATGTTTGCCTTTTGGTAGCCTGCAGAGTACTGTCCCTCACCAAAGAGATTAGAAGATGGTTGTGAGGACTCCATGGAGGGAACCACCTTGACTTCTCCATATTTTTTTTTGTTTGTTTGTTTTTTGGTTTTGGTTTTGGTTTTTCGAGACAGGGTTTCTCTGTAGCTTTTGGAGCCTGTCCTGGAACTAGCTCTTATATACCAGGCTGGCCTCGAACTCACAGAGATCCACCTGCCTCTGCCTCCCGAGTGCTGGGATTAAAGGCGTGTGCCACCACCGCCTGGCAACTTCTCCATTTTTAAAGAGTATTGTGAGTATTGTTTCAGTAAGAAGTAAGGGGGCCCAAAGTCAGTTTAGCAAGAGTCTAGATGAGGCTAAAGTGACGAGTTTTGGATTAATTCTATTTGCAGAGGAAATTCCATAACAGCCTAGTATGGACTCTCTTGTATGGTTATTAGTGGTAAATTCTAATAAACATTTTTAATGAAAAGAATAATTTGGAAAGGGTAAATTACAAAATGTAAATTTTGATGAGAAGCAGAGCACCAGGAATTGGAATAGAGCTAAATTCTGTGTTCAAGGAGATAAACAGAGTAAAAAAAAAAAAAATGAATAAAGGGGTGGTAACCTCAGGGCAAGATCCTACCCAGCTAAATTTCCCAACTGTGCAAAGGAATTAAAGAAAAGCTTAGAGCCAGGTATGGTGGGGGCATGCCTTTAATCCCAGAACTTGGAAGGCAGAGGACAGTGGATCTCTGAGTTTGAGGTCAGCCCGGCCTACAGAGCAAGTTCAAGGACACCCAAGCTTAGGCAGTAAAGGTAATAATCAAAAACAGAAAGTTGGCAAAGATGTGATTGAATGACAGAGACCATATTCTAACTCTGGCAAGGAGCAAAACTTGGCAGCTTTGACCAGGTGGTTAAGGCTATAGAGTCAAGTCCAGAAGAAACAGCTTATGGAATTTGCCTCTATGCCTAAGGAAAGCTGCTGAGGCCAGGCGTGTATTGGGGTGCCTCTGAATGGAGGCAAAGAGAAACTGTGAAGTTGAAGCCTTGATTATCTTGGAGACTGGAAAATGTTAGAGGCGCTGGGACTGTGGGATAACTGCTGAGGAAAGGTGTTAAGAGCGAGTGGAACTAAGAGAGAAAGCGGCTTGCAGTCAACAATGCTGAGCAATTGGATATTTGAAGAACTTTTGACATCAATCATGGTGATAAAGAGTTTGGAGATTGCCCTGCTGGTTTTCAGTCTTGCTTTGGTCCAGTAATTCTTTCTTCACTATACTCTTTCCCCTGTATTTGGAGTGGTAATGATTATTCTGTGATATTAGTTGTTGAAAGTATGTGATCTGCTTTGTGATTTTGATTTTATAGATGATTACAGTTAAGAGATTGCATGAATCTCAAAAGAGACGTCAAACTTTGGACTTTAAAACATTGTTGAGACTGTGATAGACTATGTTTACTTTAAAGTTGAGCTAAATGAGTTTTACATTATGATATTGTTAGGAACTTATGGGGGCCAGGGTATGTAATGTGGTAGTTTGAATGTAATTGGCCCCAATAAGCTCATAGGGGATGACATTATTAGGAGGTGTGGCTTTGTAGGAGTAGGTGTGGCCTTCTTAGAGGAAGTGTGTCTCTGTCAGGGTAGGCTTTGTGATTTCTTATGCTCGGGATACTGGCCGGTATTTAATTCCACTTCCTGTTGCCTGCCAGGTGCAAGAATCTCAGCTTCTTCTCCATTACAATGTCTGCCTGCATACCAACATTCCTCCCATTGTGACAATAATTGCCTGAACCTCTGAACTGTAAGTGAGCCATCTCAATTAAATATTTTCCTTATAAGAGTTGTTATAGTCATGGGGTCTCTTCATAGCAATAGAAACAGTACCTATAACAGTGAATATGCATGTAGTTCTATTGAGTAGGACTGACTACCAAATAGTAGCTGGTATAGCCTTTTATTCTCTGATACACATGGTGTACAACTTTAATCTCAGATCTGAGGAGGCAGGGTCAGGCATATCTTTATGAGTTCAAGACCAGTCTGTTCTACGGAATGAGTTACAGAAAAACTAGACACAGAGAAATTCTGTCTCTGGTTGTTCAGTTATTTTCACCAAATATATATTATTTTATAATATTTCAAGTTGCATAATTCTTATAGCGAAAAATATAAAAGGTTTTTTGGAATTAAGAAATGTATACATAAAATATTTATTTTATCATTTATTTATGTGTATATGTTGGAAGAGTGCATTCACAGAGGCCAGAAGAGTATTGTCATTCCCCGAGAGTTGGATTACGGGTGATTTTGAAGTGTTTGTTATGAACTATTTGGTCCTTTTAAAGAACAGCAAATACCTTAAATCAAGGAGTCGTGTATGCAGCCCCCCAAATACAATTTTTAGTCTAGTACTCCATTAGAATTATAAAGAACAGTAGTAGAACATTTTTCTTTCTAAATGATTTATCCATATATAAATAAATGTTTTGAAGAAGTATCTGAAATGTCTTTTTTTTTTCTCTGAAAAAGGGTTTATCTGTAGCCTAGAATGTGTCCTGGAAATCACTGTGTAGACCAGACTGGCCTCCAACTCACAGAGATCAGCTTGCCTCTGCCTCCTGAGTGCTGGGATAAAAGACATGCACAACCACTGCCCGGCATTGAAATATCTTTTTGGGTTGCCCAATATTTCCCATTTTTGTCATCTTTCAGATAGTCTTCATGCATATCTCATTCCTTCTTTATTCTATAACCAAAATATCAACAAATAGGGAAGATTTCCACCTACTAACATGTTTTGATTTATAATAATGGCTCTCTCTCTCACAGAGTGCGTAGAGCAGAGGGTTCTTCAATTCAGGTCATCTTCACTAGAATTAATGGAAAACATTGCTAGCATTAGCTCCCTTGTACAAATGCTGAATACAAGACATAGAATTTATCCAAGGTCACAGGGCACAAGTCATTTTACATTTTATTCTACCATTGGGTTAGAAAACAAAAGTTACCTGACATTGAAAACATGCGTCTGCGTTTTCATTCTATGATGCAAGATATGTCCTTGATTTTTATTTACTAGCATTAAATGGTATATAATTCAGGCAAAACACTTTTAATTTTTGGTTAAATTATTAACAGATGCATAATACTCATAACTAAAATAAAGCATGCCAACTCGTTCAATGGCTCTCCCTTCTTCCACACCCTTTAATACAGCTATTACTACCACTGCACTTTTCATTCCAATTAGAACATATGATAGTTGGTTTAAATTCAGCATATTGAGAATGAGGCCTTTATTGGGTATCTGTGATTGGTTTTCACAAAGAATAAAATGAACTAACCAGCTTCACGATGATAGAAGACTTTAGAATAAAAGAAGCAGCATGTACAGCTGGAGCTAATTACAAATTTCGGCTTCACTTTTGTTAACAGCAGACTAATGTTTGCATACCAAGCATTTGTTTTAAATAAATAGCTTTAATAAGTGGAGGAAAAAGACAGTAAGCAACACAATCCCAGGGGTAATTACAGCTATGTTTACCAAAGCCACAAATGCAGTATATAATTATCTTAATATGAAAAATGAAGATGATCTCATATTTGAAGCTCTTTATCAGAAATAATTCTAACATTTGAATAGTTTACTACTTGAAGAGTTGTCTGAGGCTGACTTAATTTTCCTGATAGGCTGCTTTATGAAATGTATGAATACAAAGTGATGTAGCTTCAATGAATAGATCCTTATCTATGAACTAGGGTACTTGAAAGCACACTTGATCATGCATTTACACCTTGTTTCAGTAATGATTTTACCAACAGAAAGGATGATGGTGTTAAAGGGCCTCTGAGAGATGGTTCATTTCAAATTAGTCTCTATCTAAAACACATCATCGCATCTCCCCCCACAAAAGTCCAGTTTTTATTCTGTCATGATAACAGCTGAAGGAAGAAATACAATTATATCATGAGAATAATATCACCAAATAAACCATCACATCAAGTATGGAGCAACATGAGTTATTTCCTCAGTTCTTTGAATTAGCCTCTGTTGAGGGAGGTGACCATGACTACTTATTAAACATTATGATAGCAATCAGACTTGCTTGTGCTGAATATTTTGATAAAGAAAAATCCAAACTGGTTGTTAGAAGTTAATTAGTAGCTTCACAAAACCCAATGCATATGCATTTGTAGCAAATTTATTGGTAAATTCTAGAAGCTGGATGCTACCAGTATGTTTCTTAATGGATGAAGAGAAAGACATTATGGTGCATGATTAGCAGAGAACTTTTTTCCCTGTGAGTAGAAGAAGTAAATTGTCTTTATATGAAATGATGTATAAGAGTCTTAAATGAATGCCTTCCAGTAAAATGGGCTATCCTGAGGGACTATATGCTCTTTGGCATCAACTATATAGCATTTTATACAAAGGCAAAATCTATGACAATAGATCAGTCAGCTTTGCTGATTGCAGTTATGCAGGGAAAAGTTGAAAGAAGTAAAAGAAATGCATTCAAAGCAACTTGGTTTGATTTTGTACTTAAGTACTGGGATTTATAGACGTTTTATGCTAGAGCTCTGTAGAATGTAAAACACAAAGAATACATCATAGTGCAACAGCTAAGAATTATAGAGATAAGACACTGACTGATATGGGTCCTTACCATGGCAAGTATAGTGCACTGATACAGGTTGTTAACAGAATACTGTGTGGCCATGAAAAAGGATATAGTCAATTTTTACTCCCTTATAAATTATTTTTGCAAAAATGCCATAAAATTAAAGTTTGTTGATCTGAAAATGCTAAGGATAATATTGAAGAAAAATGGATGTTGTTGTTCTAGTTCTAACCATTTGTCTACAAATTTCTTGATGTCATTTTCTTTAATGGCTGTGTAATGTTGTGTAAACTCCATTGTTTCATATTTGTTTATCCATTTTTCTGTTGAAGGACATCTAAGTTGTTTCCAAATTATGGTTATTAGGAAGAGAGCGGCAATGAATATGGCTGAGCAAGTACCTTTGTGTTTGGATAAAGTATTCTTGGTGAGGTATCTTAAACTCAGAAAGACAAAAATGAGATGTATAGGCTGATATGTGACTATTAGCTGATCAGTCAATTATAAGCAAGTCACAGTCTATAGAATCATAAAGGGTAGATATTGATTAAAAGATTGGATGAAACAGATAGATCTCATTAGGAAAGGGAAATAAAATAAATACTTATTTGCAGATTGAGAAGGTCTGGAATGATAAGTCCCAGTGGGATGGAGAGAAGATGGGATTGTCAGGAAGAATATGGTGAGAAACAGCTAAAATTAATGGGAATTTGAGGAGTAGTATGGAAACCTAAAATAGTAGAAATTTGCAAGAACTTCTATTTGATTTGCATAGTTAATGTGCTGACTTACAGCCCTACTTATTCATTTTTCCTATTATGAAATATAAAATCAGTTGGAAATAAATTTTGCTGAGCAGAGCCGAAAGTTTTCTCTTAACTTCATTTTTAAATATTATTTATTGAATTACAGAAAATGTTAATGTTTAAAAAGTGAGCCCTGACAGTTGTTCTGTTGCTAAAATGATTACTGCAAGACAAAAGCTCACTGGAACTAGGACCAAATCCACATTTATATTCTCCTGGTTTGATGTGCAAAGCAACAGAGGTGGCACACACTGAAATGAGTTAAGTCTTACACACCACATCAGTGATGTGAAATATTATTTTCATATAGTGACAGCCTACAAGATGTAATTGGGAAAGAAAAATTCACAGAGCTTTCCTAACAGGGACAGATTTGTGCTTTGACCGCAAATACCAAACCAAATAGTGACATTAAAAAGCAGAGTAAAACCAGGGAAACAAAAAGATTATAATAATAGTTAAATCTTGACTAAATTAATAGTAAATAATTTGGTAAGAAAGAATCCTAGTTGTTCACAAGTAACCTTTGAAATGTTTGCAGTGTTAGACAGGCTGCTACTGACTAGACAACTAGATTAATGCATTGTACCTGGCTTATGTAACAACATTATTAAAAGTTTTAAGGGTTGTGCTTAATGTCAATAATTTATTTAAACAGCAAGATATACATCATGTCAGCACACTGGTCTATACAGCTGCCTCAGAGAACACAGATTTTTTCATTTTAACTTTGGATAAACTTCATGATTTATCATAAATATGTCCTCCAGTCTCATCATTTTAAGTTTCACAATTTTGTTCTTATTTGTGGCCGAATAATATTTCATTTTCATTTATGAGTTATTAGACATATATGCTGATTTTATATTTTATTTATTATTAAAAGTCTTGCAATAAACATTGTCTGCATGTATTCCTTTGTGCACAAACATCATTTCTCTTTAGCGTATATTCAGGAGATGTACAAGGTAGATTATGTAGAAGTATATTTATGTTTTGTGTGAAGTTCAACTTGATTTCCATAGTGGATATACTGATGTATAGCCTTACTTACAATGGATATAGGTTCCTTTATTCTCTTTTTTTATTATATCAGTTCTAAGCAGGATAAGATGGAATGTGTTTGTAAACATGACTATATACTGATAACACAAAGTGATGTGTCATTTTAAAATTTTATAAATGCATCTAAAATATGTATATACCTATCTATGACCATCTACTGTTCATTCTCCACCTCCTCTTCCACCTCTGCATTTTATTAACATTTTAATAGTAAGCAGAAAATGTAATGAAATTTTCTGTGACACGTTATGCATACATAACATTGTACTTTAATTATATCTGATCTGCACCATCACCCTGTTCCCCTTCCAACATTCAGTGTTTCAGAATAGCCCCTTATTCTTTCTTGTATTAACTATAAACAACACATAGGTACACACACATACATATATATGCATAGCCATATGCATATACATACATATGAAGATAAATGTTACAGATTCACAAACACATATATACATGCACACAATCATCTATATTTTATATATAATATACATATACATACACACACATAGCTAAGTCTTTATTTTGCCTATGAGATAAAAGGATCAAAATTTGTCTTTATTTTTATTCTCTTGTGCCCTCATTCTCTCTGTTTCTAGACCCCTTCCTCCCAACCCATAGTCACATTTCTACTGTCATGTCACAAATATGTACATGTATTTAAATATATTCTGCATGTGAAAAGAAAAATATGTAGACATTATTTTGAAATTTTATTGATTTGCATAACATTATCTGTTCCCCCAATGAGCTCTAGCCATGTTCTTGAGAACAACTTTGCTTTGTTCTTTATTTCTGAATGATTTTCCATTGTGTGTATATTCATCATTGCATTAACCACCATTACATTGATGGAAATATAAGGTGATTGCTAACCTTCTTTTTGTGAACTCTTGTGTGGTAATAAATATTAATATTTAGAAATCTGTATTATATACTGACTTAGAATCTTCTGGGTATATAGTCTATACAGGAATAGCATAATGGTATCACATAATACTTACAGATAATTAACAATGTTGTCTACAGTTACTGTACTAAACAGTGCTCCAACAAGAGTAAATAGGGTCACAGCCCTACCCACCATCATTCTTTTCCCACTATTTGTTACTTCTTTTTCCTGATGATAACCATTATGACTACAGTGAAAAATAATCTCAGTGTATTTTAGGTTTTCTTTTAGAATTGAACTGTTTTCATGAATTGCCTCCTCATTTGTGCTTACTTTTTGAGATGTGCCTGTCCAATTTAAATAAATACTGGTTGAATTATTTGTGCGTTTTCTACTAATTTCTTAAGTTTATATCTATTCTTCAGACTTGTACTTTGGCAGTCAAACATTTGGCAAATGTTTTCTCAAAATATGAAGCCTGTACCTTCTCTTTTGCTATTTTCTTTGCTGTACTGAATTTCTTTAGTTTGCTACAATCTAATTGGTCAGTTCCTATTTTATTTCCTGATACAGTGACATTTACAAGCTTGAAGAAGGGTTCTTTTACCTTACTACCACATACTTCATCATAGAATTGCTGGAAAAACAAATTATAAATTAACCCTTAAATAGAGTTCATTCTTGTTAGTAGATTCTATATTAAGACTTACAGTAGAAAGGAATCCTATCTTCCTGTAAGATACAAAGATACAATCAGATAAGAATATAAGACTTAATGACTTTTTTACTAAGGTAAAAAGGTGTATGTAAATAGAAAGCTGAATCAAGTGATTTGTAGAGGCTTTCAAAAAACCTTTGAAAGTTTTCCACATTTCCGTTTAATAAATAAATATAACTGACAGCAGGTAGAAGGGGACACTTTCGACAAAAATAAAAAATTGAATGTATAAATAGGTATTTCTCTGGCAGCAATGACATAAACA